>VSMD01008807.1:0-90805 GCA_008750895.1 Mirza zaza | reverse complement strand
GACCATCCCCCAGATGGTGCACATCTCACTCACTATGTATGTATATACCCATCCCTCTCCCCCCTCCCACCTGCCCAATACCCTATTACTATAGTACCTATGTGTCCACTTAGGTGCTGCTCAGTTAATACCAGTTTGCTGGTGAGTATATGTGGTGCTTGTTTTTCCATTCTTGGGATACTTCACTTAGTAGTATGGGTTCCAGCTCTAACCAGGAAAATATAAGATGTGCCATATCACCCTTGTTTCTTAGAGCTGAATAGTACTCCATGGTATACATATACCACATTTTATTAATCCATTCTTGGATTGATGGGCACTTGGGCTGTTTCCACAGCCTTGCGATTATGAATTGTGCTGCTATAAACATTCGACTGCAGGTGTCTTTTTTGTAGAATGTCAATGGATCTTTTGAGTAGATGCCCATTAATGGGATTGCTGGATCAAATGGTAGATTCACTTGTATCGCTTTAAGGTATCTCCATATTGCTTTCCACAGGGGTTGAACTAGTTCAGTGCAATGTATTCTTAAGCAACATATCGCCTGTTGTGTGGCGGACACTCTGTGGGCTGCTAAGAACAGAGGTGGACTGGACATGGTCCCCTCTCAGTGCACTCAAAGCCCAGTTAAAATTAACTGTGCTGCCAGGAAAGTGCTGAGAGTGGAGGGGTTTTAAAACGTCCATTAGAAACAGGAAGGAGAGAAGTGATCAGAGTCTCTGGAGGGGTGGTCTCTTGAGCCGGGGTGTGCAGGCATTGGAGAGCCAGACAAGCGGAGCCGAGGAAAGATTTGTGCCAAGCTCAAGAGGCTCCAGCAGAAGGTTGGGGTGGGCCCGAGTCCAATGTGGTAGGAGAGGCCAGGGCGGGGGGCTGCAGAGGTAGCGGGAAGGAGGAGCCGGCTGCACGGGCCTGTACCCACAGCCCAGCTGGTATCTGCTAGCAAGCCAGATAGAAGAGCCAGGAAAGTGCGGGGGCTCCACCCAGATTACTGGTGATAATGGGGATTTTAGCCTGTTCACATAAATGCCCAAAGTTAGGGAGCACTTCTGTCACTGGTTTCTGTTTCAGCTTTTCTACTACAAGTTCACAGAGTACCTGGAGGATTTCCACGTCTGGCTCTCGGTGTACAGCCGGCCCTCCTCCAGCAGGTACCTGCACACGCCTCGCCTCGCCGTGACCTTCGCTTTGCTGTGTGTCTACGCGTGTCTCGCTGCCCTGGTCACGGCTGGAGGGCAAGAGCAGGTGGGAGCGTCACTTCCTTACAGCGGCTTCCAGACCCCGGACCGACAGTGTGGCCCTCCTTGACTAAGGAATTAGTCCTTTGAGAAAGGTTTAAACCCGTGCCTGGAGGGCCCTCAGGGGACACTGGCTGGGGAAGGGACAGGCGGGGTCTGCAGGGTGGGGGCTCTGGGTGGCGCCAGCGCAGCCTCGCCTCACACGGCCACTGCGCTCAGCGGGCAGCTGCGGCGGGAGCAGGCTGCCAAGGAGCAGGCTTTCCCACAGAGCTTGGCACACTGGGCCGTCTTATGAGAAAGTCTTGAATTTTTTTTTTAAGGTTGGCAATTCATTCATATGTTAGACAAATCCTCTGGCCATCAGAAAGCAGTTCTGATGGGCACATTAGCCCTTGGGATGCCAGTGTGGACTAGCAACACTGGTCTGACTGTTCCCGTGAGACGTAGAGAATCAGTTCTAAGTCACTACCTGCAGCAGTGATTTGGAGAAGCTGCCTTCCCTGAGGAAGATCCCAGCATAGCTTTGGGGTGAGGGAACACAGACTTGTTTTTTAGGACAGCCCCAGGCCATTTATGCACCCAGCTGGGTTCACATGGCCTGGACGAGGCTGGGGAAGGAGTGACAGGTCCGTCTCAGGGGTGGGGTCCATGAGCCACCCACAGGACAGCAGGTGTGGGGCTCCCTACATACACCAGGTGTCAAAGAGGTGTGGTAACAATTAGGGTGGGCAGAATTTTTTTGAAAAGAAGAACATGTTCCTAGAATTTGTAAAAAGATGATAAAGAAATATCAAATAGTAAGAAGTGAAGAGCTCTGTCTACCTGGGAAAAGATTGGGACCTGCAGTCAGGAAACCGGGGCTGGCCTCTCTTCTGAGATTGACAAGTTGTCTGATCCTGGGCCACTGACCGCCTGTCCTACTTACTGGTGCTTGGGGATATTGGCGCCTTGTTGGATTGTGGCAGGGGCTGAATCAGTGAGGTGCGTGCCTGGTATAAAGCAGGAGCCAGCAAACATCTGGTCAAGTCGAAAGGATCTGTCTGCGAGGAAAACAAAATGATTCCTTATGTGTGTTTTTTTTTTTTTTTTCACTCCTGGGATAGAAGCACAAAGATTCATGAAGAGAGCTCTTTCGGTTAAATGCAATGTGTATATTGATGTTAAATATATCTATAGTCACAAAATGACTGTGCGTTTTAAGCAGGACTCTTTTCGGGTTGAAGTAACGGCTGCTGTTGGATTGCTGCAGCTCCTGCTGGCTGTCGGCGCCCCCGGCGTGGCCCTGGGACCCCTCGGGGCCAGTCTCCTGTGTGCCCTCCTGGCCTCTCCGGGGGCCCAGCTCTTGTCGCTGCTCTTCAGGCTCAGCAAGGTACCCGCAGCCCGTCTGTTCTCCTGAGCAGCCCTTTCACTGCGGCCAAGGGCCCTCTGCCAACCACCTCTCTGCTTCTGCAGGAAGCGCCGGGCCCTTCCCCGGCCGGACCAGGCCGCCCCGTGGGGACAGCGCAGACGGAGGCGACCCGGGGTAAATGTGCATTAAACACCTAGAAACTCTCCCGGGCCTTTTGGACCAATCTCCTACCCTCAGTTTGCGTTGTGTTTCTTATTAGTAAAGTTTAGCACCATTTCATGTGTTTAAAAAGCCATTTTATTTTCTGTAGTTGGTCCATTTCCTTTGCCCATATTAATATTAACCTTGTAAAATCCTTTATTCTGAGTGATGCATAAATGCTTTTTACCCATTAAGAAAACGAGGCCTTTGTCAGATGGGTAGTGAGTGCTTTCTCCAGTTGCTATTGCCATTTGAGTTTGATTGTTACTTAAATTTTTTTATAGTCACGTTTATTAATACTTTTCTCTTAAGGCTCTTTTCACTTCTTTTGTCACACGTTTTCTCACGCTGCTGTGTTTCCCTAGTGGATGGGTGGGTGGGATGGGTCGTCCAAGCCCCCACCAGGAAGGCAGCATCAAGAAGTCCTCGTTCTAGCTTTGTCCTGTTTCTCAGAAAGGCTCGTTCTGGCAGAGTCAGGAAGAAAGAGTATTTTCTGAAGAAAGCAGTAACCTTTAAACATATCCCTGGTTTTGAATCACACATTTGCCTGTTTGCTTTTTTTTTTAATCAGGCCCCAGTTCCCGCAGAAGGACACCAGGTGCGCAGGAGCCACCCGCGGTAAGCCAGTGACCGTGAGCAGCGGCTGATTCCCCAGCGAGCGGAGCGTGGCAGCCAGCTTGCCGGCGTCCTCCCTTGGCTGCGGTCGGGCCGTGGGTGGGTCGGGCCCAGGGTGAGATGGAGACAGGAACAGATCCACGCGAGGCCCACGGCGCTGGTTGGGCCGTCCCCCGTAGAGGGAAGGCTGTTTCCCAGGCCACAGGCCACGGCGGGCTGGCCGTCCAGGAGGGTCAGGAAGCGGGAGTCTCAGCAGAGGCTGGAGGCAGGAGGGGTGAAGGGGTGTGGCCCAGCGGGTGTGGAGAGCCCGTGCACATGCAGTGAGACACTGGCAGAGCCGCGGGAGACCCGCTGTGAGGCAGCAAGGCCCGCGGTGTGTGCTAGCCGGCTCCTTTGCCCATGCGGGCAGAGGGGCTCGGAGGAGCTGCCCAGTGGCTAGCAGGAGCTCGATCCCGGTCTCAAAGAGGCTGTGGGATGGGGCAGTGGAAGCTTCCAGTGGTGCAACTATAGCGTCCCACTGGCAGTTTGCTTTTTGGATCTGTGCAACTGTTCCCTTCGAGTAGGCGGGATTCTCCTCTGTGGGGAGCGTTTAGGGCACATGTGACTCCCCGCGTCTTCCAGTCTCTAACTCCCTCCGGGTGCGGAGCTTGCCCTCAGCGTGCCCCTCCACCCCCGACACCACGCCAGGGCTCTGCACCTCCCACCCCGGGGCTCTGCCCGGCCCGTTGTTCTGGCCGGATTCCCTCCTCTGGCAGGACCATGGCTCCCAGAGAGCAGGGCACGGCCGACATCAGGCCACCAGCATTGCCCCACCGTCCTCCAAGCAGAAGGAAGGACCTGGCTCCCCAGGCTGCTGCACTCCCTCCCCTAGAACTCGCCGGTGACCTGAGCTCCGCGTCCCGCCCGGCTGTTCCCGTTCTCCGAGAAGGCGGAAAACTGCACCGCCACTGAGGCACAGCATCATGGGGAAATCCCTGTCCAGGGAGACGTTAACCTCAGCCTGGCCTTGTCATTCTAGTGTCCTGCGTCAGCCATTCTCTCTGGGGACACCTGGGGGAAGGCGGCAAGCGGCAACAGGGCAGCCTGTCCAGCCCCAGAGCTGGGGGCCTGTGGCAGGACTGCTGTGAGCAGGCACAGCCACCGCTGCCTTCCCCGTTCACAAGGTAACTGCGCTCCTATGGGTCATGTGTGCAGTCCCCTTCCTGCTGGTCTGGCCCCGGCCTGCAGCCGTGGGGAGGGGCGGGAAAGCAGAGCCACGGTTGGGCGAAAGGTCACTAACACTGGTCTCATCTAAGAGCCAGGCATGGGCCCATCTGAAACTGAGGTGTCCCGCTTTGTCCTGCAGTCCTGATGGCTTCTGCCATGTACTTGACATAGGTTTGGTCAGATCATTTTAAAAGTCAACAGTAAACTCTTAGCTTTCCTTTAAGGATTCTGGAATGTGAAGCTTTATGTTTTTTAGTGCTAATTAGAGTGAATAACATTCCCGGCTTCAAATGATGCTGGAGGCACAGCAGTGAGCTGGCAGAGGCAGGGAATTGCCTGGGAACAAACAGGGCTGCGTCCAGGGGGACGGGCCCTGCTGCAGACCAGGTCCCAGGAGGGCCATCTGCTCTACTGTCTGCTGACTCACAGGGTAATGTCACCTGGAAACAACGTCACAGACACACCCACAACGATCTTTGGCCGAATGTCTGGGCATCCCGTAGCCCAGTCAGGTTGATATGTGAAATTCACCGGCACACCCTCTGTGGGTGGAGATGCTGAGGTCTGTGAACCCTCCTCGCCTCTGTTCTTTTCTGCCGCAGCCCCCAGCAGTGGTTTGGAAGGACTCGCACCCCCACCAGCGGCCCATCTGCCTTGGTCAGACTCTGCAGTGTTGGTCGTTTGTGGGATGGCTTCCTTGGCCTGTGGTTTGGGGACAGGATTTCTAGGCTACAGGTGAGTTGTGAAGGTTTCCAAATATCCTCAGGTCCTCAGATGAAAAGTCTAGCATCTGTAAGGAAATCCCTGTGCTTCTAGGAACTCATCAAATGCAGGCACCAGATGTCCCTTATTGCTATTTTCTCCCTATTTCTCCTTCCTGCCTCACAGTTGGTGGGGCGGGGCAGGGTGTTTGAATCATATGCAAACCCCAGAGAGTGGCTTGGCCCAGCCAGTTCTGTGACAGCAGTGGGCTGGATGGAGCCCCAGGTATTAAACAAGAATCCATAGGACGGCCACCTGAGGAAGGAAGGAACCCAGCTGTGGATTCCTGAGAGGGGCAGGCTGTGAGCTGCATTTGTATGCCTGCAGGACAGGGACTGTGATGCACGTGTCACAGATTCCAGTTCTGTCCTCCACATACACTTCCTCTCTGGCTCCCATGCAGCTCGGGCCACCATTGGAGACTGCAGGGTCACTCACTGTGGCTCCGTGGGCCACATCTCCATAAACCATGAAGACGAGCTGCAAAGCCCAGGCCCTTCCTCCCCAACTCCCTCCTTTCCCCAAGTGCACAGCTGGAGGCTCTGTGAGGATGAGCAGGGTGCTTAGAATCTCCCTGAGCCCAGTTTGCTCATCTGTAAAGCAGAGACATCAGAGCACTTAAGCCACACGGCTTTACCCAACACCACCCTGTCAGCAAAGTGCCTGCTCCCGAGACATGCTCCACAGATCTCAGCGTTGTTCTTGTTGATATTATCATTACGCCCCACCCCGTTTTCCTGCCCTTCCCGTCTCTGCAGCATGTGTTGGGTTTTCCTTTGTCCCCCAGTGTAGGCTCAGGGAGGTTGATGTCCTCTTGCCAGGAAGGGGCTCCCCTCCAGTGGGCAGAGAGACACCTCCCCGCACAGACCCTCCCCGGCCGTAGCGCACTTCCCGCCTGTGGTCCTGCCTTGGCCAGGGCAGGGCCCTCCCAGGCCAGCTCTGTGCTTAGACAGCAGCACCTGTCGGGCATCCTACTCCCGTGAGGGTGCTGACCGCCCTGTCCCCTGGGGCAGGTTCGGGCCGGCGCAGTGTGTGCAGTGGCTGCACCTGCTGTCCCTCTCCGTGGTCTGCTGCGTTTTCGTCACCCAGCCACTTATGGTAAGAAATTCCCTCCGTGGTAGAGGCACCTTCCATCAGCAGGGGCCCTGGAAAGGAAGGGAGATGGTGGCTTCATTTGGTAGCATGTTGCTTTGCTTTATAGCTTGATTTAAGATGTAGTGAGAAGAAAACTGGGAGTGGGTCATGCACTAAGCTCCACACAGGCCTGTTCTTTAATCTTCATAAAAACCTTATGACAGTGGCCAGGCGCGGTGGCTCACGACTGTAATCCTAGCACTCTGGGAGGCCGAGGCAGAAGTATCGTTTGAGGTCAGGAGTTCGAGACCAGCTTGAGCAAGAGCAAGACCCTGTCTCTACTAAAAATAGAAAAAATTAGTCGGGCAACTAAAAATATATAGAAAAAATTAGTCGCCTTGGTGATGCATGCCTGTAGTCTCAGCTACTTAGGAGACTGCAGCAGAAGGATGGCTTGAGTCTAGGAGTTTGAGGTTGCTGTGAGCTAGGCTGATGCCACGGCACTCTAGCCTGGGCAACAGAGTGAGACTCTGTCCAAAAAAAAAAAAACCCGATGAGGAATGAACCACTTTAATCCCCATTTTTCATTTGAGGAAACTGAGCTTCAGAGAACACCACTAGTCTTTTGGGTGAGGCCACAGCTGGTGCATAGATGAGCCGGGAGTCAAAGGCAGTAGCTGCTCATGTCTGTTTAAAACTGGGAGCCGGGGTGCGGTTCGCAGTGAGGAACAGGGAGCTGGCTCTGTGCGGGACAGACACAAACAGTGCGCGTGACTGTGCTGTCATGTGCTTCCTTCCAGATAGGCCTCATGGCGTTGGGTTTTGCTTGGAAAAGAAGAGACGACAATCACTTTTTTGCTGAGTCTTTATGTGAGGCAACCAGGAATCTGGACGTGGAATTGGAAGAACATTCCCAGACCTACCTTCCCTTGTCCTCAAGCTGTGCCGTTCCTGGCCGTGCAGGCGGAGTGGAAAAAGTGAGGAAGCTATTAACTATCTATGCAGTAAAGCCGAGCGTTAGAGAACTACTTAATATTCTCATCACAAGGATCTGGACTTAAGCTTTGAATTCAAATTAGGTTGCATTTTTGGAGACCTGTGGAATGTATTTTCATTTCTTATGCTTCTTTGCACACACGTACGTGACAGATGAACATTTAGGACTTAGTTCCTTATCTTTACCCCAATCCCAAAAAGCCAGAGCATCAAGCAAATTAACATATTTTAAAATATTGAAGCAAATGAGAAATACAATTCTTGGGCATGATTTTGAAGAGATTTTAGACCATTTGCAATTCAGTGGACCCACAGGAAACATACTACTCCTTTTCCCTCCCTTCCTTCCTTCTTTCCTGTATTCAGTTTCGCCTACTGAATATATAGCATTCCCACGGGCAGGGTGATGATACAAAGGAAGAGGAAGGTCTGTTGGCCACATGAAGAAAGTAACAGGCTTGTTGTTAACATAAGTGCACATGACAGCCATGTGTAGTCCTATACTCCTGTGGACCAAGGACATAATCCCAGTCCATTTCCCGTCAGATCCCCGTCTCTGGCTCCCCTCATGCCCACCCCTACTCTCAGAGGAGGCTGCCTAGCGAGCTCGTGTCTGAGGACCTGCCCGAGGCCTTTCTCCCTCAAATCTCTTGGCCTCCCCTGGAAGTCCCGATCACGAGGATGATGTGTGGTGAGCATAAACTATGTGCTAGTCATTGTGCTATTTTACATCTCCACGTTATTTACATTTATCATTTCATTTGTTCTCTATGAGACCTTACGAAGTAGGGCAGCTTCATTGCACCCCATTTCAAAGATGAGGAAGTAGAAGCTCAGAGAGGCAAAGTGATTGGACCAAGGCTACCTGCAGTAAGCAGTGCTCCAGGGCCCAAACCTGGCTCCATCTCATCCTTTCCTTATGCACCCCTGCCCTGTAGCCCCTTAGCTTTTGGCACACAGCATTGATCTGCTTCTCTCACACCTTTTAGATCTCAGCTTTCCTTTCTGCTTCGAAGCCTTTTCTGCCTTTCTGTCCCCACGTGCAGCTACGCCCCACCAGGTGGCTGGTCTGTTCTTCCTATAGCGTCATCCTCAGGGGTGAGCAACCTCCCGACAAAGCCAGCCCTGATCCTGAGGGCCAGACTGGTATCTCCAAACCTGTGTGCCCGTCCCACCAGCACCTTACAGTCGGGGCACCCTGACACCTGAGCCTCCCCACACCAGCCCTAATGCGCGCTCCCTTCGCAAGAGGGCGCATCAGCTGGAAGGACTATCTGAACACGAAGGCTGTGCCTGTGTCACGTCTCGCTGTGTATTTGTGCACCTGCCAGACATTCCCTGGAAGCCCAGAGTCTCTGCGAGGAAGGACTGCCTTGATCCCTCAGGTGGCCCCAGGGCCTGGCCCAGTGCCAGCTCAGTAAATGGGTGTTGAATGAATGAATGAGAAATAAATGAACGAATATCTTCATGGGTCCATTTATCTGCCTACTATTATACCCTGATCATAAATAGATAGAATATGAAAGCAATAATGCTTTTTAGAAAACAAAAGTGTTTCTTGCTAAGACTGTACTTTAAAATGGTTTTTCCAAACTATGTGCAAATGCCAAAGATAATTGCTCCTCTAATTTGACAGTCATAGGCATGCCTCTCATGTAGAGCAGTACTTTTTAATGGCCCAGCCTGTAATCCCTGCCAAAAAAAGCTTGCCTGGGACATGAGCAGATTTTTAAAAATGGGTCTGTCCCCCTCCCCAACAACCTGGTTGGTACATGTTATCTGTGCACGGTGTCTCTTTGTCCCTAAACAGCAGGCGGAGTGGAAAAAGTGAGGAAGCTATTAACACAGGCACAGTGATGGTGTAGCCCTCGGGCTGGCAGGAACACTAAGGGCCTCTCTCCTCCCACGCCAGCCCAGTGCCGCACAGCACTCTTGTCCCTGACAGGTCTTGGCTGCCCGACAGCGAGCACGGCACCTGCACTGGGCGCGTCCACCATCCATGGCCCAGCTCAAGGTCACCAGGGAGAGGATGAGGAGAGAGAGTCGCACGCGGGCGGCCCTGAGGTGGGTGAAGGCCTCGGTGGGGATGGGCCTGCTCTGGCCCAGCCCCTCTGTGAGAGAGAGTGTCCTGCTGCCACTGGTGGTTCTTAGAGACCGTTTTCGTCTGCCAGGGTGGGTGGGGACACCCTGTGCACCCTGGCACATGGGGGGCCGCAGAGAAACTGAGCTAGAGGCAGAAAACACAGTTCTGCAACTTGCCCAGAATGAGAAACTGGTTAGGATCACTTCCTCCTCTGCTCCAGCTTCCTCTCTCCCTGCATAGACTCGCAGCCTGGTCGGGTCTAATCCCACTCACGTCCGAACTCGGCATGTGGCCTGGAACTGCTGCTTCTCCAGCACACGGGGCTGTGGGAATCCGTAAAATAAATACAGCCCTTCTTAAGTGGCTTAAACATTCAGATATGCATAGCTATGTATGGTGCTCATAACACAATTTGGGTTTTTTTTTTAAAAATAAAACACAAACTTAAGAAATATGCTATGGCAAAGCTCTTCAACATTGACCTCAGACAGGTTTCCCTCAATGACAGCCCTCCCGTCCATGGTGGAGTGGAGTGACCCACCGTGAGAGCCTTTCTACACGTGATAGCCGAAATGCCTCTCCAAATTCTGAACATAAATTCGATCTCTTACAAATCTTTCTGATGTAGTCTATCAAGGATTTAGGAATTTCTGAGATTTTTCCAGAAATGGCGTTGCTAAAAAGTGTAATAGAAGCACCTCTAACCATCTTCCTTTTTTAAAAAAATCCCTTTGTTACAGTGTTGAGCACCATTAGCTCCTCATTAAATGTCTTCCAAATCCTTTTCCAAAGAGAAGAGCTGTGGTTGTGTTAGGATATCACATTAAAAGAACACTGGGAGAGGAATTCCAGGAAGATGGAGCCGTGGCAACATTTCCCCATAGAATTAGAGCAATTAAGATAGCAAAAACAAAACCCACAGAAGACATGCACAACGAAACCAGACGGCAAGTTGCCTCCCCAACCCCGTTCCTCCAAAGACACACAAGTGGGGACCAACCACAGAGTGCCCCAGCCCTGTAGCTTGGCATCTCTGCAGAACATGGAGAGGGAAGTGTGGGGTACCTGTGGCACCTGAGAACAGGAGAACCCAAGCTCCTGCAGGCACCATTCACTGGGAATGTGGCGGGTGCATCTGGGGGGAGTTTGCACACTCCAGTTCCAGGTGAGTGTGAGGTCTGGAGTCCTGGAACCACTGAGCCAGCTGCATTTTCAGAGCTAACCCATCCTAGCTCCACCAGGACACAGCCTTACATGGGGGAAAACTGCTGGGGGCGGCGTCCAAGCCAAGCAGAACAAGCCCAGAGAAAGCAATTAGAGACTAGCAGATTTTGGAAAGAGGCAAAACTAGCTCTTTTGCAGTGACATAATTAAAAGTCTGGAAAAAAAACTACAGAAATGAAAAGAAACTATTACAAACAATAAGAGAATTTAGCAAAGTAGCAGGTTAACAAATTAAAAGACAAAACCCAATATCCTTTGGGGATATAAGCAAAAGTCGAAGATTTAATACTCTATTCAACACAGCAAATAATAAATATAACAAAATACGATTAGGCATAATCTTAGAAATGCACAAGGCTTATATTGGAAAACTATTAAATAGTCCTGAAAAGCACAAATGTAAACTTAAACAAATGGGAACACACACCATGTTCTTGAACGGGAAGAGAAAACACTGTGGCTTTCTGTAGTTCTCTCTAAAACTAATTTATAAATTTAATGCATTCTAAATAAAATGCTGTCAGATTTCTTTCTTCCTTTTTTGTTTTTTACTGGGTTCTGATCAATTATACAGTTAGTTTGGAACAGGGGTCCTCAAACTTTTCAAACAAGGGGCCAGTTCACTGTCCCTCAGACCGTTGGAGGGCTAGACTATAGTTTAAAAAAAACTATGAACAAATTCCTATGGACACTGCACATGTCTTATTTTGAAGTAAAAAAACAAACGGGCAAAAACACCCACATGTGGCCCGTGGTCCATAGTTTGAGGACGCCTGGTTTGGAAGAACAAACAGATATGAAAAGCTAGCCAGTAAAACCCTCTCTAACCCTGAAGAGATAGAGCAAAAAAATGGGGCCAGCTCTACTAAATATTAAAATAAAAAGAAATCCAGAAAAGACTCAAAAACAAAACTGCCAAAGTTAGCATATGATAAAGGTGATATCTCACATCTTTAGGGAATGGACAAAATTTTTAATAAGTAGAATTTAGATAATCAAATAGCCATGTGGAAAAAAAAAATAAAATTAGATGGTTTTGTCACATCATACACAAATAAATTCCAAATGGATAAAGGTTAAATGTAAAAATCAAAACCATACAAGCTCTAGAAGAAAGAATGAGTAAATTCCTCTAGGATGTAAGTGAGGAAAAATTCTCTATGACTTAAAATCCAGAAACAAATAGGAAAAACAAAAAATAAATTTAATCACATAAAATTTGAAGAAAAGATACAAGTAACTACTATGGCAAATGATACTATTTGCAAAATAAAAAAATAGATGACAAACTAGGAAAAAATGTTTGTAACAGATGAAATTTTAGTATTATTAATATATAAAAAATTTCAATAGGATAAAAAAGCCGAAAAACTCTTTAGAAGAAAAATGGGCTAGAAAAGTAAACAGACAGTTCACAGAAAAAAGAAATGCAATTGGTGTTT
Source organism: Mirza zaza (assembly GCA_008750895.1). NCBI lineage: Eukaryota > Metazoa > Chordata > Mammalia > Primates > Cheirogaleidae > Mirza > Mirza zaza. The sequence continues at coordinate 78,619 of VSMD01008807.1, read as the reverse complement.
CTACTTATATTAATAGTAAAAGAATTGCAAATCAAAGCTACAAAATTGTAAAAATTTGGCCGCATACTCTGCTGACAAGGCCATGGCAAATAGGTCCTCCCACATAGTGCTTGTGTGAATGTAAAATGGTACAGCCCCATGAGGTAATTTTGAAATCTCCACACAATTATAGATGCATTTACCTATTCTCCAGCATCCACACTTCTTGCGTGGCACCTTTGAAGACACCTTAGCAAGAACCCGAGCAGACCCATGCACAGGACAATTCATGTGAGACCTTCTGCAATGGGAATTACCAGGCTCCAGCAAGGCGCCTCCGGTTGCTTCCGGAGGGAGGCCAGGCGAGGCCGGGCGTGGTGCACTGCCTGCTACTTAGTGAAAGGCACATGAATATGTGTGCATGTGGATCTCCTTATAAATAAAACAAAGGGAGGATAACCCAGGCAACTCTAGAAAATAGTTATGGGGGAGAAAAGGAATAGGATTTTTATTAATAAAAATTTATGTTAAAGTTAAAAATTTCACCTTGCAAACCTAGTGCCTAAGGACAGGAAAGTTGGGGGTGGGGGCATGGGGAGAAAATCCGAAAGCTGTTTTCACCAGTCATGTTGTTAGTGGAGCTTTGGTGTCTATTCTGATTGTTGATTCATGGTGGGATAAAGCAAATGAGGAATCCTGTAATTTTCTAATTCTGTCATTCCCACTGTCCTTAAAAAGTGAGAAAAAGGGAGAAAGGTACATATCTGAGTTCAAAAAGTTAAAATTCTGTAGTCTGAAATTTGAATTGAAAATGTAAGTATAAAAAAACCATGTTGTTTTTTTTAATAAAAAAATATTTTTCTAAGTCTCTCCACCAAGAAAAGGCCTAAAAACAACCCAAAAGCAATGCATACCCTTAGCACCTAGATTCTGATCTATAAATACCATTTTTCGCCAAAAGGAACCAGGAATCATTGGGATTCCTGATTTGAGGTCTGTGATGGAAAATGTACAAGATGAACCTGGAACATTTCTTAAGCAAGGGAGCCATTAATGACTGCTAGAATAATCAAAGGACTCAAAAGCCAGTTTGAAGAGGCTCACATTGCTCAAAAATGGGGTAACTTGGCATCAAATCAAGAATAGAAACTGTAGTGAATTGAACTTATGAAATACATCTAAAGCCATGAGCTTGTGACAACACCCACAATGTAATTGATCAGTGTTGGTGGACACTCAGGAACCAACTTTTTAAAAGCTGGTAAAAACCTGCCTTCCCCATACAAAATGTACCCCTGGGAAACCACATAACAGGAGAAGGGGTATTTCTCTTTGTAGAGGAATTCCAGCTAATGAATGAGGGCCAAACAATACAGTTAAAGCCTGACCGACCATTTTTGCAATTTCTAATGAAATAATGAATCTAGGCCATTGCTCATTAACATTGGCCAACTGCTAAAAAAGAAAAGGAGAAAGAGAAGCAATTAGACATCATGTGTCTCCTAATGGAAAAACACAATCCTGCATTAGGCAACCCACCCAAAATGGTCCAATCTTAATCTTGCATTTTTTGCCAACCAGCAGTTTACAATGAGAACATATTAAATACCAGTCTCAAGACTCTGAGAATTTTATAGCCCAAAGAACCAACTTGCTCAACAAATATGTTGCAAAGAAACCAAAATGAGCTAGAGGAGATACCTATAGATTGGAAGAGCCATGAGAAGAAAAGTGGTTAATGTAATTTACCATGTTAACAGACTAAAAAAAAACTATGATCATCTCAATAGATGCAGAAAAAGCATTTGATAACATTCAACATTCATTCATCCAAAACAAAACAGAACTAAACCAAACCTCTCAGCAAGCTAGGAATAGAAGAGAGCTTCCCTAAACTACTGAAGGATATCTATTGAAAACTCTTCACTTAATCTCATACTTTATGGCAAGATATTGAAAATTTTTTTAAGTTAAGGAACATGGCAAGGATGTCCTCTCAGGCCACTCCTATTGAATATCATATTGGAAATCCTACCCAGGGCAATAGGCAAGAAAAAGAAATAAAAAACACGGATTTGAAGAAGAAATAAAGCTGTCTATTGGCAGTGGCACAGTTTATGCAGAAAAACCCAAATAATTTACCAAAAAAAAAAAAAAGGTTTCTAGAACTAAAAGTGAATTTAGCAAGTTTGCAGGATACAAGTCAATATAAAAAAGTAAATTGTGTTCCTATATACCAGCAATGAACAATTGAAATTTAAAAATTTAGAAAGGAATACCATTTATAATAGCACCAAAGAAATGAAGTACATAGACACAAATCTAAGAAAACTTGTGCAGAATCTATATGCTGAGAACCACAAAAAACTGATGAAAGAAATCAAAAGAAAATGGAGAGATACACTTGTACATTGATTGGAGGACTAAATATTGTTAAAGTGTCAATTCTTTCTAATTTGATCTGTAGGTTCGATGCAATCCCAAACAAAATCCTGCAAACTTTTTTTATAGACATTGACAAACTGATCTAAAATTTATATGGAAAGCAAAGAAACTGGAATAGCCAAAAACACTCCGAAGAAGGACTGAGGCTATCTGACTTTGAGATGTACCTAAAGCTGCAGAAACCCAGACAGTGTGGGGTTTAGGGACAGCCTAGAAAAAGATCAGTGGAATGGCATGGAGAGCCCAGAAATAGACCCACACACATAAGATCAGCTCATTTTTTGGCAAAGGTTCAAAGACAATCCAATGGAGAAAGGATAGTCTTTTTCAAAAATGGTGCTGGGGAAATGGTGCTAGATGTTGATGTGCAAATAAATAAATAAATAAATAGAAAAGAAAAATGGACCTCAATATATACTTCACACCCTACATGAAAATTTCCTCCCAGGGATTTAAGAAAGCCCAGTTCCATTAAAAATGTTTTGCCAAGTGAAACACCTGAGTCTGTAAGGATGCTAACTTTAAATATCTTCTTACAGAGACATTTCCATGCACATCCTCATGCTGCTTGTGCTTTTGTGTGCAATATATGGGAGATTCTCCCGAGATGAATATTCTCTCAATCAAGCTGTCCGGAAGGAATTTACAAGGTAGGAGGCTTGGGGAGCTCCTCTGGTTTACGCTAGTCCATGGCTGGTGTACACCCAAGGGGAAGCCCCAAGCTCAGAGTTATGGTAGGGCTTACTTTACTTCATTACTTGAAGCAAGCCAAGTCACGTCTTTGTCTTCTAGCATCAGGCAGAGTGTCAGAGGAGGGACCCTACAGACCATCTAGTCTACTCCCTCAGTCCCTTTACCACTGCATGATTGAGGCTCAAAGAGAGGTCTTTGCCATGCTCCACATAGAAAAGATAGGAAAGGTTGGCTTATGGACACTATTTCCTGGCATTAGTAAGGGGCCTCCATTGGGAGACTATGGGCACATTCCTAGCATGTCATTTTAGTTAAATAATGAAACAAGGATATTTCAAGGCACTTTGGGTTCTTTTCCAAAACAAAGTCTTGCAGTTTCTTTTTTTTTTTTTGCTGAAGACACCTGAGTTCTTTAATCAAAGGCTATGGTTGTAATTAATAATAAATGACAATGATTTTAAACAGTTTGTAAGACCCCCTCAGGTTCTCTGCAATTTCACAAGTGTTCATGTACTTCTTTTTACTGCTAAAAGTAGTAGACATTCATCGTAGGCAAACATGAAAGAACTGAGAACTATAAAGCAGAAAAATTTCCATGATACCACCAGGGAGAGGCAACCATGATGGCATTTTGTCGTGTTATATATTTCTTTTCCATGTCTGAAGGCTTCTAAAATTAGGATGCATATTGTCATCAATGGGTACGTTTAATGTGGCATGTATTTTTCTATTGAGAGTTGTTAAATCATGGTCAGATTTTATTTTCACCTTCCCCAAAGGTGGTGTCCATCTGATAGTTCTTTCAAGCCAGTTTGGCTTTGAATTCTGAAGTATGTGTTATGAAATGGTATTGGTTCTTCACAATGGTTTCAGTGACAGGAAATGGTATTGGTTCTTCACAACGGTTTCAATGGCAGGAAATAAAATAATTCTGTGTGTTCCAGGGTTTGCTTTTTTTCTTTTGGAGAATAAAGACACATTCCTATGAAATGTGTTCCCTTTGACTAAGTACTTCAATTTGATGTAAATATTTTCTGTTTAATATTTTGGGGGGCCAGGGGTGAGTGGCTGGAAAGTCCATTTAATTGTACGTATTATTTCAGGACATATTTGTATCTTCTGCGAGGGTTATTGCTACCTAGCCAGATAATGAATATTGTCCCCTTTGTCACTTTTATGACTCACTAATAAGGTAAGACCCAGAAGTCCAGTGCAATGAGTCTGCACTCCCTGGAGCACAGTAATACAATTCTTTACTTCTGAGCATTCTAATGGTCAAATTAAGTAGAATTTTCTGTCACCCTGTTTGCAAAACCAGCAGTTATTTCCATTAGTGACCAACTTTTCCACTCTCCCATCTGTGCAGGTGCACAATTTATGCCAGTAGGTGGCGCTGTGTGCAAAATGAAGCAACAATTTGGGTCCTCTGGAAATGGAAATCAACACAAGAAACTTCTGGTTTTTGCTATTTATTTTTAGCTCACATTTCATAAGTCAGCATTATCTGACATATTTCTCATATGAATTTCTGCCTCTTGATATTCAAATCAGAAATATCGCAGCTGAGATAATATTTGTGGGATATCTCACATGCACATGAGACTGAAGTGCTAGGATTAAGGACTCAGATGTTGCCTCTCTGTGGGTTTGCATAGACCTTATGTTTCCCACAAGGATGCAAAACCTCACTGCCTCTGCATGCTCTGGCCACCAGGCAGGGATATTTGTGTGTCCTGGTTGGTAATGGAATGTTCAAGGTAGACCTTCTCCACCTCCCTCCTCACCCCACCCACCTGGTACCTAATCCTGAAATGTCAACAACTCCTGACAGTTTGGCTTTGGCTGGCATTCCAGATAGAGGAACTGAAGCTAGGAGGGGAAGTGGATTAAAGAGAACCCAGAGACTGGGCTTCTAGCTCTCATTTGGTCACCAGGTGACTGAGGCAAGTCCTTGGACTCTGGGTCTGTGTGTCTTCGTCCGTAAAGTGAGGGAGGTGGCTGGATTTCTTATGTCTTAACAAAAAATTCTCACATTACTGGATTCTCTCCTAGTTAAGTTGTAATTGAAGTGTTTCTGAACTCAACAAAGTCTTCATGAAATTCTGAATAAGACAGAACAAAATAAAAATAGCCACCAAATGAAGCACCAATAAAGGAAACAGGCACTCTATCCAGGTGCCATAAATGGAAAATAACTGCTGATTTTATCTTTTTAGCAAGCTTTGTAGGCCTAGTCTACATAATTGCTGTAATTAATACAGACAGGGCCAGAATCTTGTTGGATTGTTTGGTTAAGTACCTGCACTCCAAGGTGCCAGGAATGAGGCATGAGATGTATGCAGCCTGGTGTGGGGTGTTTCATCTCTGAGTCCCATGCAGGGCTTTCCTGACTTAGTTTCTTAAAGTTATCCAATAGCAGAGCATTATCAGGAAGTGATAACATTTCCCAAAAGTTGTACAAACTCAACATGGCTGTAAAGTATCACTTTATTTTTTAAAAACACAGAATATGGAGCATATTTGTCTATACATGTACAGTCAGTCTATCTGCCTCCCAGAGCAGATGGCTAACACTTTTCTCTGCTAAAAATTAACCCCTGTCCTTTTTGTCTGTGCCTGCCCTCTCTCGCCTCCACTGCCTCTCTGCTCGTTCAGTTCCTGCCTGCGAGTGGTTTGAATATCTGCAGGGATGTCTGCTTACTTTCTGCCTCCCATCTCTGCCTCCAATGTATTCTCCTTTCCCTGTGCCTCTCTCTGTCTTCATTCCGCCCTCCGGGTGCTTTGGCAGGTCTCCAACTCGCTCTGGGTTTGGCGTGCGGTTTGGCCAAGTTTTCAGAGAAGTAGAGTTGAGAACCAGGCAGTGTAGATTAAGTTCTAAAAGTGTATAAACCAATGAAAATCAAATACTTGAATGGATGGGAGATCATTTCTGTGTAAGAAAAAGGAAATAAACCCAGTCAGACAAATTAGTTCACTATACTTTTTGTCTCACAAGCTGTGGAAATTTTTCAACAGATTTATAGTCTGTATAAATTGTTGGTTGAGGCTATTTACATCTCTCTGTTTATATATTACTGATTTTTTTGGTCCTTGATTTTCTTTTATATTGTTTAATTTTTTTGTCACAACTGTCAGGTTTTTAAAAACTTTTTCTAATTTATCTCCAAAATCTGTCCTTAATCAACAGTGGAATATCTGCTCCACAGCCTTGCCTGAGAGCAGTCTCTGTAGTGTGCTGGTTAACAGTGAACAACTGGCTCTCTGAAGAACAAAAACACTGATTTATTGCACCTGCCTGCCAATTTCTGTGGTGTGAATGCTCCCACCAGGGCTGTTTCATAGTAGGACAGTGACATCGCTGAATGTGGAGTTGCGAAGAGGCGCACGATTGGCTGTCATGGTGAGAGCTGGCTCCAGCCCCACTGTCTGCAGCCCAACTTTGCTCTCAAGTCTTGTTTATCAAAGCCATGGCCATAATTTGAAGAGCTCATAGTCAGTTTATTCCTTGGAAGAGTCTGCATTTGGTCGCTGACCCTGGCAGGGTGATTAAATTTGTATGTACTTAGATGATTTGAGTTGATACCCTTTACTAACTTCTTACCACTTTCCAACTAAATTACTTTCCCTTAGAAGTCCTTTGGTCTCCCCTTTCATGAAGAGAGACCCAGATGGAACAGCCATGTCAGACCCGTGTCTGGTGTCTGCCTGCTGTGGGCATGTTGATGAGCACAGTCTCCTGCCCGTATCCAGTGTTCCTTCGTGGGAAGCCATGTGTGGGAAAGTTTTCAGAGTTAATTGTGAGTTACTGAGGAACATTCGATTTTTTCCTTTTCCCTTTTGCTGTAGCCCAGAGCCAGATGTATGTGCCTGGTGCTACCATGTGCAGCTCTGGCCTGTGCGTGTGGCCCAGTGACATCCTCTGAGCAAGCTAAAAATGATAAAGTTGGTTCATTTGACATTATTTCAATTTTCTCTTAAATCAGTTCCTTGGTGGAAAAGTGAAGCATCTCTAATAAACGTAAGAAAGAGGTTCCTTGGAAGGAAAATGGACTAGCCTGTGTGCCAGTACTGCACGTTGCCCATGCCTTCACACTGCCACTTGGAGGCGTCCTGGGAGGCAGCAGTCTGTGTAGACAAGAGGACTAGAGCTGGCCAGAGTGTCCCTGCGCCTCCCTAGTCCACCCCTGGCCCCCGTGCTCCCTCTGCACCGGCCATGTGGCCTCCACACCTTCCTACCTTTCTGGGCCGTGGAAGCGCTTGCACCCCTCTGCCCGGAACCTCCCCACTAGGTGACCTTGCAGCTCCTCCCTTGTCGGCTTGGGGTCTTAGCTGACATCTACCGTCCTGCTGAAGTCTTCCACCACCACCCTTCCCACCACTTCTGTCTCTCCTGCTTCATCCTGTGTCCGTAATATTTATGACTAACGTAGTGTATGTTTGCTTATCTATTTGTTGTCTGTTTCCCCATATGAGGGCTGGGATTTGACTTTCTGTTTCCCTGTGCCCAGAAGAGTGCCAGGCGCCTAGTAGTTGCATGTAACGTTGAGTGAATGAGTGAGTGAATGAACCAGTGCTTTGCCCACCGTTCTCTCCTTTCGCCTGCTCCTGCTCCAGGGCTTTGTGCCTCACGCTGCAGATGGCTTCAGTTTAATTCCTGCAGGGCACCTAAAATTTGGATGAGAGAAAGATTGGCAGGAAAAAGGCTTTTGTTCTTTTGATTGTTCTCGTTTATGCAGAAACAAGTCTGTGTTTCTGTTCTTGCATTCAGAAGTGCCAGAAACTCCTTGGGAGGCTTGAGAAGCGTGGCCGACTGGTGGGACTGGAGCCTGACCGTGCTGCTGGACGGCCTGTACCCGGGCGGCGCCTCGGTGGCCAGCAAGCCGGGGGCTCAGGTGGGCTTCCCACTCCCTCTTCACAGGAGATCACCTGGGAAAAGCCACATCACAGCGGGTGACACAGGCGCTGATGCGTGGACTCCAACGCTACGTGGGTTCCTGGGTGTCCACGGGGGCTGTGAGGCCGGCGGGTCCCCACTGTGGGTGCCCGGGGCCAGCAGAGTGCCCCGTTCCTTCCCCTGCCAGAGCCCTTGCGCCTGTCCCAGCACAGCCCGCAGCCACATGGCGCCCAGCTTCCTTCACGCCCCAGGCCTGGCTAGACACGGGGCTGTGGCAGAGCCGCAGGAGCCGGGCTGGTGGGGTGCGGCTGAGGAAATGGAAGATTCTAGTTCGGTGCGTGAACACCATGACGAAGGGATGCACGGAGCCCAGAACAGGGGAGGAGCAAACAGCAAGCTGGGAGCCTCGAGGGAGGGCGAGGCCAGCCCCAAGTTCTGAAGAAAAAGTGGTTATGCATTTTGCATAATCCCATTTCTTGATCGTCTTTTATTTTCACCCCCCCTCCATGTTTTAAAATGAAATATCTTCGTTCTGAATTCCTCAAACACTTTGTTTCTCATTTATTTTGTTGTATTCTGTGTAGCCTCCTGGGTTGATGGCACTGGAAAAACTCTAGGAAAAGATAAAAAGAGGTCATTCTTGTGTGAGGCAGATTCTGACAGCATCCGCAGAATGCTGGCCCTCTTCCAGGACAAGACTGGGGCTGGCTGCTGGCTGCTGGCTGCCTTAGAGCCCGGTGCACCCTCAGAATACTGTTAGGAGGCAGGTACAATTCTGACCTCTTACGGAGCAGGCGAAGTCCTCCAGAGCATGCCCACGGCTCTGTGGCCCTGCTCGGTACGATGTCTGAAGTCTACTGTTCGCCCAGTCCTCTTTCTCTGTTCTCTTCTTTTAGCCTGGGGCTCTTCGAGGAAAATGCTACCTAATAGGCAGTTCAGTAATTAAGCAGCTAAAAGTGTCTCCCAGCAGTTTATGCAAGGTAAGATATTCTTTTTCTTTTTGCTTCTAAAAATAAATAGAATTAGAAAAGTCTAGGCGACAGTGGGCAAGACATCTGCAGACCATGGTGACTCTCTGAGAGTCCGGCTGGCGATTGGGATTGCCAGGGCCCAGGGTGGGGAGAGAGCGAGCCTTGCCTCTCCCCTCCCCTTGCCAGCCCTTTCCAAAGCCTCTTCCTTCCTGGGCATTGTGCCACAGGTTTACTGGGGTCATTGTTTGGCTTTAGAGACTGGTATTCCAGGCAAAACCAGGATTTTTACTTTAAAAATGGAATATTCACATATCCTTTTCTAACAGGGAAGGGGCTCCCTAAGATGGGCACTTTGCCTGTGCCATCCCATAATGGGGAAATCTTCAAACGGTCCAAGCCCTAGACCAGTAGGCGCCTCAGTTGCCAGTCTTCGGTGGGTAGAACCTTGATCCCTCTAGCCTGAGCTAGAGCCCAGGACTATGAAACAGGCTGCAGAGTGCTCCCTTGAAGGGAGCAGGGCACCACGTTGCAGGGTCGGGCATGTGCCTGCGTATGGCAGGCGTGGTGACCCCAGAGGGCAGGGTGGCCTTGGGAATGCGATCTGCCGTCTTCTGATTGGTGTTTTCTTCCACAGCCTCCCAGGGCGTTTTTGGTCCTCATCGAAGACTCTCTTCCTACATGTAGCCCTGAAGCTGGAGGCCCTGGGAACCACTACCTGATAGACCCAGAGAAACAAAACATGACCCTGGGTGGTCCCAGGGGCTGTGGGGCAAGGGAGGCGTGTGTGCTCAGCCTGGGCAGAACCAGGTCAGTGTGACTCGGGCCAGCGTCCATCCCAGCTTGCTGGTCACTGCACCAGCTGGGGCGCTGGCTGGACGTGGCATGTCTGCAGCAGGTGCAGCCGCCTGACAGGCCTGAGAGGCGGGCACTTCACTGCCAGGGGCGCGAGCACCGCTTGTCATTGTTGTGAATGACAGAAGCATGAGTTAGGGGTGACAGAACGCAGACTCAGGCCTCTGTGCTCTTAAGTGTGTAGGAGAGAACAGAGAGGAACATTCTTTCAAAAAGTTGTTGCTAGATTAAATACTATGATGTGTAATTTTTAAAAACTTGCTGCTAGAACATGTGGAGGTCATGGGACAAGATGTACGCTTGTCTTGTGCTGACTCCCTGCCAGGCAGGAAGTTTACGTGGCCTCCTTCGCTGCTGGCCCAGCTGCGTGGAGCGGGTCTGGCGCCATTTGGCACACACGGTGCAGGTGAGGACTGGAGTGTCACGTGCATGACAAGCCTGACCCCACAGTGCTGCCAGGCCCTGGGTCAGGCGGCGGCCCCCCAGCCAGGCGCACTGTCGCCCACACGCAGCCCTGGCTCCCTGATGGTGCACACCCTCGCATGGCGCTGGGGCTGTGCTCATGCCGGGTAGCACTGGTGGTCTTAGCCCAACGGGAGCTCTGGCAGGCACAGTCATATGTGCTTTTGAGGAATACAGGAATAAAAAAATATGAGGAAATGATATAATTGTTACTTATTACAGATTAATAAAAAAGAGTTTCTTTTAAACAATGGGGTCTAGTCCACAAAAAGAATATCTAGAGTCCTTGGGAAGAGATGTTAGCACCTCTGCTTCACATCGTGTGGGTGGGCAACAGGAGCCCTTGTGCTCCAGGTCCCTCCTGCCTGTGGATCCTCTGGGCAGGGGAGACGGTGGGTCGGGAGAAGGCAGCGTCTACTGAGGAGTCCCTGAGACAGAGGTGGCCATTTGTAGCCCCTGGAAGCCCGGGCGCTGTTTATCCTTGCATAACGTGCTCCCGGCATGGGGCCTGCAGCGGGTGCCTCCTCGGACATCTGAGTCTCCCTCCCTGCCCACCCCCAACTGCACTGCTTTGCAGGCCCGAAGCCCACGCGGCCCTGGCAGGACTCAGGACCAGCAGGTGGATCGACCACAGCACCAGGGCCGTGTCCGTGCACTTCACCCTCTACAACCCTCCAACCCAGCTCTTCACCAGCGTGTCCTTGAGCGTGGAGATCCTCTCCACGGGGGGTCTGGTCCCTTCATCCCTGGTGGAGTCATTCAGCATCTTCCGCGGTGACTCAGCCCTGCAGCACCACCTCATGCTTCCCGAGGTGAGTCCATCTGCCGCTCGGGCCCTGGAGCATGACAGTGAGACGGGGCCATGCTGAGCTGGGCCTCCCCCCACACGGGCCCAGCACCCTGCCCACTCACCACCTCCATCTCCACTCTCCTCACGTCCCCAGCGTGCTGCAGGTGCCACGCTAGGTTTGGGGGCACGAGACAAAGAAAGCCTCCAGTGGGGAGACCAATCGTCATATATATGGCAAATGCAAATACAGAGCTGTCATCGTGTACTAAATTCATCATAGGACTAGGCCTGACATCTAGATCTCCCATGGTCGTAGCTCAGGCTGTGTAACAGAACACCACAGGCTGGGCGGCTTAGACAAGAGACATTTGTTTCCCAAGATCCAGGAGGCTGGAAGTCCATGATCAAGGTCCCAGCACGGTCAGGCTCTGGTAAGGGCCGTCGTCCTGGCTGGTGACAGCTGCTTTCTCACCGTGTGCTCACTCGACCTCTTCTCTGTGGGTACACACTGCAGGGTAAGGGGAGGGTGTGAGCGTCCTCTGGCTCTTCGTGTAGGGCCACCAATCCTACAGGGTGAGGGCCCCAATCTTAAGGCCTCACTTAACCTTGATTACGTCCTTCAAGGCCCCTTCTCCAAATCCATCCACACTGGAGGTTAAGGCTTCAACCTGTGAGTTTGGGGACACAAACGTTCAGTCCGTAGCACCAGGGATCTTGGTGAGATGGAATATGTTCACGTAGCTTCACTGAACAATCAAAAACACCAGAAGTCACCTTGAGCTTTTCCTTGGGAACATTGCCCATTTTTTTGCCTGTAGTGAACTTTTCTGCTATGAAGAACTAAGTCCTGCTGGCACTTCATGGCAAGCTTGCTTTGGCTGAATGTGAAGAGAGGAGAATCCCAAGAGGGTCAGGACTCTGGGGAGTGTCAGTGCCACAGTACGGCTGAGCCTGTGAATCGAGCCCAGCGCCACGCTTGGCAGAATTCAGGGCAGAAGGACTGGCCCAGCAGGGCTGGCCAGGGAGGGGCAGGGGAGGTTTTCCCCCTTGGCATCAAAAAAACTTGGTAATCAAGGTTAACAGTATTCTGGTACAGTACTTTTAAAAATCATAATTCATACAAGAAATCATAATGGACAAAATGTCATTATGTCCATATTTTGGACAACGGCAATTTTGGACAACGGCAGGGTTCCTTTGGCGCCACCCTCCCTCCCGTACAGCATCCCAGTAACCACCAAAGGTGAGCTTTGCTCTGATCATGGTTGGAGCACCTTGCAGGGGGCCTTTGGGCACAGTGCACATGCCTTCAAACGAGGACCAAGGGTGGCTAAAGGCCCTGCTGATGTGTTTCAGTTCCTCATAAATTCATGAATAAATTTGAGTTTGGGTTAGTGCATGAGTGCATGAAGCCGTGACTGAATGGGTGACTCATCAATGGAGAGAGAACCACATAGAGAACTTCAATAAAGTCCTTATATGGGAGCTTCTGAAGGCTTTACTTGGTCAAGGCAACTAACATGTATGTATTTCATATTTCATATATTCCGAATATGCACCAGCTCTTTTGAGGGGTGCCAAGGAAGGACTGGAGGGGCAGCGTGGGGGTCAGGCGAGCTGGTAGCTGTAGATCTCTGTACTCCATGCGGAGCCCATCTTTGGTTCTAACACCTGGCACAAAGTAGGGTTTCTGTGGGTGCTTAAGGCATGGAAAAATACCAACCTACCCCGAGCACCTGTCGAAGAACAAGTTTAGTATCACAGCTGCAGAGCAAGAAATTGACTTGTTTCCTATTTACTCAAAAAGTAATTGGCAGCTGGCCACAAATTTAGCCCTTATAAAAACAATTTATCAGCATTTTTGTGGATTTTGTTTGTTTGTGTCCTTTCTACCAGCTGGTCTTCCTGGTGCTCAACCTGGTTCACCTCTGTTTTCAACTCTATGGCATGGTGGAGAAGGGTGTCCTCATCTATTGGCAAAAACCAAGGCACTGGCTGGAGGTAGCCTCCCTTATCATTTGTGAAAAATAATAATAATAAAGCATTTGCAACTTAAAAAATGATAACTTTAATGAGAAATCCATTATTCACTAGCTACTTCCAACATTATTGCAGTTTTCTCTCTCTGTAGTATCATTGCCAAAATAGCATTTGAGATCAAGTGTCTACTTAGTGTTTTAACAGCTACAGTCATGAGCCAAGCGATGACACTTTAGTCAACAATGACGGTCCCGTAAGATTATAATGGAGCTGAAAAATTCCCATCACCTAATGACATCTTGATGACCCTGACCCTGTGTAGGCCTAGGCTAGTGTGTGTGTATGTGTCTTAGTTTTTAACAACAAAGTCTAAAAAGGAAAAGGAAAATAAAATTTTTTAAGATAGAAAAAAGCTTATAGAATAAGGATATAAAAAAAGAAAATATTGTACCGCTATATAAAGTGTTGGTGTTTTGTGATCACAAAAGACTCAAAAAGTTAAAAAATTAAAAGTTTATAAAATAAAAAAGTTACAGTAAGCTAAGGTTAATTTATTATTGAAGAAATAAAAAATGTAATAAATTTAATGTAGCCTAAGTATACAGTGTTTACAAAGTCTCCAGCAGTGTGTGGTAATGCCTTCACATTCACGCACCACTCACTCTCTCACTGACTCACACAGAGCACCTTCCAGTCCTGAAAGCTCCATTTGTAGTTAATGCCCTATACAGATGTACCATTTTTAATCTTTATACTGTATTTTTCCTGTATCTTTTCAATGTCTGGATATGTTTAGATACACACATACTTACCGTTGTGTTTCAGTCGCCTACAGCATTCTACAGTATTCAGTACAGTAACGTGCTGTATGGTGCAGCTTTGTAGCCTTGGAACAGGAGGCCGTCCCATACATCCTGGGCATATGGTATGGCCTGGTATGGCAGGCTGCACCATCTAGGTCTTTCTAAGTATACTCTGTGATGTCTGCACAATGACAAAATCACCTAACAATGAATTTTTCAGAATGTATCCCTGTCGTTAGGCTTTGTTTGACTGTAATTTACAACCAAGTCAGATGTAGTGTCTGGTAGGCTCTTCCTCAGGAGCCAGTCTGAGCAGCCCCTTTCTCACGGATCTTGCAGCTCTCTGTGGTTGGAGTGAGCCTAGCCTACTACGCAGCTTCCTGCTACCATGCTACTCTTGCTGGGGACGTCCCTGATCAGTTCCACAGAGGACTCAGCCAAGTGTTTATGGACTTCACCCTTATGGCATCGTGGAATCAGGTATGGCAGGGAGCTCAGAGTCACACAGATAGGAGCCGTGCACTGTGTTACTGTCCAAAAGGCAGAGGTCACCCAAGTTCTAGAAGGTATAGGACGACGGATCTGTTCCATATTGAGCGATAATGCTCTGAGTGGCCAGGACAGCGAAGGGCATGGAGAACTTAGGACATGCTTTGCAAGCTGGGGAAATGTGGATTCTGCCTGCAGCACAAATCAAGAGCCTAGAATTCCTCCAGCGACTCCACAGGATCCCAAGTGACGTAAGGAAGCAGGTGTTGATGCCCCATGAAGGAAGGAGCTAGCACAGACTTGCTTACACACATTGGTCTGTTTTCTGTCTTCACCCTGGGGACAGTCCTGAATGCACCCTGGGGACAGTCCTGAATGCAGGTGGTGTTAGCTGCTCTTTGCAAGTGAAGACACTAAGGTTGAGGGAAAGGCCTACAGCAGAACGGCCTTGGAGGACACTGACAGCACTGTCCTGGCCCAGCAGTGCAGCAGGCAGAAGCCTATGGCTCAAACTACTCAGTTCTGATGCTGTGCTGTGTGTTGAGGGCCAGCCCTAGGGAAATGTGTAGTGTATGCATTGTGCCCACAGCGCCCTTGCGTGCCCATCTCTGTGCTGGCACCTCTGCTCACACTATGGCTTTCCACCCTGACTCCACCTCTGTGGACACCCTCTCCACACCCTCAAGTTTGTTAAACTAATCCCATGGAGAGAGTTAGAGGGATTTGTCGCTAACTTTAATTTCAATTTAACACATTAACTGCCATGTGAGTTGTATTTAACTCACAGTAGTTCTGAGCCCAGGGCCTCATGAAGCATATGTAACCCTCATACGTCTCTTCACGTTGGGAGCCGTGTGGTGCACAGGCAACTCATGCTGCCATGCTGCAGCATACATGTTAGGTGATGGGTGGCCCCCTGGGCAAAACCTTGTAGTTGGTTCATGAAAATCTTACCTGTTGATGTTGTTATTGTCACAATTAATATTGACAATTTAATTGCATATAACTCACAGAAAACAATAAAAAAATAACAAATTTTTCATTAAATTAGAAAGGATCATTTTGTTTTCAAAGTTTTTATTCTGTTTTCATAATAAAACACTGTGGCCCCAAGGAAACAATTTTTTCCTAGTGTGACAGTCAATGTGTTAAGCTGCATCCCAGATGCAGAAAGAATGAGACATCTTCCACATGAAAATGAATGATTTTCTAGTGATGGAGTTCACACCCAGGATTAAAGAGCTATGATTTGAGTGTGTGAAAAAGGAAATGCACACACTTTAGAATCAGCGGACCTAAGACTCATTCCCAGCTCTTCTTTGGCCACGTGCCGTTGGCCAAGTTACTTACCTCTTATCAAGTCTTAGTACGGTAGAACCCAGATAACATATCTTAAGGATTTTGTTGAGATTTAAGCGTGTGTGTGTGTGTGTGTGTGTGTGTGTATGTATTTGCACATACACGTACATCCAAATCCTTGAGCACAGAGCTTGGCACCTGATGGATGTCCTATAAATGAAAGTCATAATAACGACAATGACTAAGAAGCCTTTATGGCATCCTTCAGTCAGATGCAGGCAAGAAAGGGACCTTTCCGTCCCGTTCACCCCATGAGGTTCCATGGCTGTGCTGTCCAGTACAGTCACCACTGGCCACATGTGGCTGTGGGGGACTTGGAATGTGGCCAGTCCAAACTGAGATGTGCTCTGCGTGCAAAATACTCACTGGATCTCATAAACTTAGTGTGAAAATTAAGAATGTAAACTATCTCAGTACTTTTTATGTTGATTACACATTGAAATGATGCTATTCTAGATTTACTTTAAATTTTAGATTTTATTTAAATCTAAAATCTTTTAGATTTTATTTAAATTCTGGATTTTATTTAAATAAAAATATGTTACAAAATAAATTTTTCATCTTTACTTTTTGAAATGTAGCTACTAGAAAATTTGAAGTTCCTCCTGTGGCTTGCACTGTGTTCCTCTCGGCCAGTGTCGGCTAGAGCTCTGGCCACCCTGGTTTCCCCACGTGCAGCCCTGCCTGCCTGCTCCGAGGGGAACCCGAGGTGTGACAGCCACTGACAGCTTGTCTGGGTTTTGGTTGTCAGAGGTCATGGTTGACTTTGTCCTAATTAACGAGGAAACAAAACAAGTCTAAAATCTTGATTCATTGTCCATATAGATTTGAAACGGTCCAACTCTCATTTCTTGCTCTTTAACTTACAATCTTAGTGAAAAGAGATGAGATCCCATACTCAGAAGTACTTTCCCGGCAAGCCCCTGGTAGGAAAGGGAGCCTCTTTAGAGGCCCATTGGGGTGTGGACGAGTGTGGGAAGCTGGGCTTGACCCCGGTCTGCTGTGTCTCAGCTGTACGACTTTCATCTGATGCCCTGTTTATCTAAGCCATGGACTCCAGAGCTATAAAATGAGAGTGCTCCTAGTTTTTACAAGGAGAAAATTAAATCTACATGGAAAGTGTTAGTAATCTGTAACATATTCTATACATATAAAGGGAGGGGAGGAAATTAGCATGCACTGAATATTTTCTTTGACACCCCCACCCCCGTGGTGGTGATTTTCTTACAGCAGACTAGACTGAGATTCAAATGCGGGAGCAGCTAGGCCTGCTCCAGCCTGGTGTGTGTAGAGACAGCCAGGCCAGAACTCAGACCTGGTCTTTCTGAACATGCTCTACGATTTGCACTCACTTCTAGTTCTGACTTATCCTGCTCTGCGACATCTGCACGGAATGTCCGTCAGGGATTCATGTGTGTTTAACTCCAGCAAATCCAGCGCTCCTCCACACATGGCCTCAAGGTGTACTTAGGTCTTACTTGCTCCCTTAGGGTTGGCACTGCACGCTGACTGCTCTGTCTTTATGTCTCAGAGGGTTCGGTGGCTCCAGGGAATCCTCTTGTTCCTCTTGATGTTAAAATGCATCCATCTTCCTGCCATCCAGAAAACAATGGTGTCCTGCACCTCCATGATGCGCCACTCACTCCCCAGCGCGCTTGCGCCCGTGGTAAGAATTCTCCCCCTTACCGAGGGATTTCCCCAGTAAACCGGTGCCTCGGCACACTGCCCTCAGCCCTTTCTCTCGGGAAAAACAAACTTCTTTCGAGATGAAACACCATCTAGAATTCCAGTCTTCTAATCCATTGCAGCGTGATTTTGGATGACTGACATCAGTAGTTTTTAATGCTTTTATATAGTTTTAAAATGCTTTTATATAAGGAGAAAAAGTGAGAATATAGGTAAATTGTGTCCAAATTAAATAGCAGAATTCTAGCTGCCCAGCAAGTGTAGATGCGTAGGAACAAAAGTAGCCCCAGGAGACCACCTTGGTTTGTCACGATGTGTCCTCATGGATTGGCTTGCTTGCTTCTGAGCTCCGTGCCGGTGTAGGATTGCACTCGCACCGTACATAGCACTAAGGTGAGTTCTAGTGTGTTCGTGGGGAAGTTTTTGGGTGCAGGACAAGGGTCACAAACAGAGGCCAGCAGGGCCCTGCTTGGGTGCAGCAGGTGACTATGGCTGCAGCTGGGGAAGGCCTCAATGGCTGGTCCCGGTTCACACACACGGACCCTGTGGAGCAGTGGCAGCCAGCTGGTGGTCCTTCATCCAGGTTGAGAGAATGCTTGTTGGCACCAGGCTGGTCTGAGTGGATGGAGTGAGAAACATGGGCTGGGCCAGGGATACAAGCTCCAAGCTGCCAGGCCAAGCTGCCAGTCTGTGACAACAACCAGGACCACGGAACTTCACCTGCGCTAACTCAAACAGCCTTCCGGCTGCTTCTCAAGGGGTTTACTTTATTGAGCCCTTGTCGGGTGCTGGGGACGTAAAGATGGTGAGGAAGCAGCCCCTCCACAACCACAGCCTCCTGTAGGGGAGTCCGGCAACTCGGCAAGCTAGTGGGGTTGAAGGCCGCAGGAGCCGATCGTGGATGGCAGAGGGGGACTTCAGAGGAGGCTGCCGAGGAGGGGCCGTGGCGCCCCTGAGAGACAGAAGGGAAGAGAGCCACAGCTGGGAGAGCTGCGTGGTGGGAGGGGCCGAGGTGCTGGGTGGGAGGAGAGGGCCCGGGACGGGCGAGAGACAGAGACCCGCCTTCTGGGCTTCTTAAGTCGGAAGTGACGTGATCCATACTCCCGAAACTGCTCCTCCAAGCTTTTTGCTATTTTAAAGCCCTTGGAAGTCCCCAGGCAGTCCCTCGCTCCTCAGAAGCAGTGGCGAGCTCGGTCACCGGGGCCTTTCTCCCTGCAGCTGGCGGGGGCCCTGGCGCTGGTGGCCTGCTCCCACCTGCACCGGCTTCTGCTCTCCTCCTGCGCTCCACCTGCCCGCACCCTCGCCGATGCCGTCCCCCGGCTGCTGTTTCGCTCTCCAGGACGAAGCCCAAAAGACTTACTCCTCGGCCTTTCCCAGTCTGAGCGGAGGGCCGCGGCTTGTTACCGTCTGGCCCTTTGTGCAGTGACGGCCGCGCTGTGCTTTGGAATGGTACGTAGCGGCTCAGCCTGTGAAGTCAGGGTTGGTACACGTTTCACCTGCTGTTGGGCTGACACTCTCTCGCCCATGTGGCAGTGCCGGTCTGCACAGGCCAGGTCCCATGTCATGAATCCCTGAGGCCCATGTTACCTGCCCTGGGCAGAGGCCGGACAAGTCAATTTGACTCTCCTTTAGCCCAGAACAGTTCAGCAATACGGCAACCACCCAGGCTGCCACCTCCTCCAGGAAGCCAGCCTGGCCACCACCCTGTACTCAGTCACATCTCTTCTCACCTGCGCTTCATCTCACACGATCTCACACTGCCACAGGGGTGGCAGGGGTGTCTTTTGCCTTGTTACAGGTCTTTCCATTGTGTCAGCTTCCCGTCAGCCAGCCCCCACTGGACACATTCTCCAGGTTGGGCCGAGTGAGGGACAGGGCTCCCTGTCTCATGCCCTCCTACTGATCCGCCGCTGCCAAATCTGGTCACGTCAGCCCGGCTTAAGCTCCTTCAACAGACCGAGAGGTTCCCCCATAACCCTGCCCGCCGCTCCCACTTGGGCCAACAGAGTTAGCAAATAAAAGTTGTCAGTATCAGTAAGCCCCCTTAAACATAAATAGTTCAGACATATTTGTGTTAAAAATGACCTGTTGTTGACATGAAATGCAATATCACTGGGCATCTTGTATTTCGCCCCAGCCTCGGCCCCCACCGGCCCGGCCAGCCCCCCTCGGTCCTGCCCAGGGCGGCAGCGCCCGCATTGGCATGGGGCCTGGCGCCTCTATTTCCAGAAAGTCTTCTCTGTGTTCTGTTGAAGTTGAGAATCCTACTCTGAGCTCGACTAGGCCTGATGGTATGCCATGTACACATGTTGTATATGCTTGCTGTATACACTTGCTGTGTACGCCGTGCCCTCCACCAGCACATGCCTTCCCCCTGGATCCCTCTGCTGCACCCCAGGGTGGTAAGTCCTACTCACTCCTACAAGGCAGAGGCAGTGTGGTGTCCCTGAGGAGCTTTCCTGGCACCACCCCAAGGTCCCAGCCAGCCGGTCCCCCCTGGACCCCAGAGGCTCTGGGCATGCTTCCTTGCCACACTCATTGCCCTGTGCTGTCATTTTCTGTCTCTTGGTGTACCTGACACATTGTAGAGTGTGTCCCATTGAGACAGTATTAAGTGAATTGAATATTCATGTCTCCTAAGTGGGTTAAAATTCTCTTCAGTCCTTAAAAGTCCTCCAGTATTCTAATTGAGTAGAGTGAAGCTACAAGTGACTGCTCATGTTCACACCTTGACAACACTCAGAACTGAGTCCTTTGCTCATCCGTCCACACAACCACCTGTCCATCTACCCATCCACCCATCTGTTCATTCACACACACATTGGACAGTTACTCAAAGAATGCCCGTTGTATTCAGGCAGTGGTGAAACACAGATAACAGCTGGTTCCTGTCTCTGGGAGCTCATAATCCATAGGGGAAGACTGGAATAAACAAATAATTATAGCAATTTTTATATTTTGAATACAGTTCTTTTATTGAATATGTGATTTGTAAGTATTTTCTCCCTGCCTGTGGCTTGTCCTTTTATTAACAGCTTCTTTACAGAGCAGAAATTATACGTTTTGACAAAGACCAATTTTTTAATTTTTCCTTTTATGGATTTTGCTTTTGGTATCATAGCTCAAAATGAATTGCCAAACCCAAGGTCACATATACTTTCTCTTATGTTTTTTTCCTAGACCTTTTATAGTTTTATGTTTTGCATTTAAGTTGATGATCTGTTTTGAGTTCATTTCAATATGAGATGTAGGGTATGGATCAGAGTTCACATTTTTTATAAATGAATATCCAATTGTTCCAGCACCATTTTTTAAAAGAATATCCTTCCTTTATCGAATTGATTTTGCATCTTTGTCATGTGCGATCAACTGTGGGTCTGTTCTGGGTTCTCTTTTCTACTCCACTGATCTTCCCTTTGCCAGTCCCACCATGTCTCGGTCACTGTCACTCTGTGCCAGTCTTGAAATGGCACAGATAAGCCCTCCAAATCTGTTCTTTTTCGGTTTGGCTATTCTAGCTCTTCTGCCTTTCCATGTCAGTTTTAGAATCATCTTGTCAATATCAAAAAAAGAAGAGTCATGCTGGGATTTTGATTGAGATTCCTGTGGAAATATAAACCAAATTTGGGCAGATTTGGCATCTTAATAATGTTAAGCTTTTTAATCCTGCTATTTCTCTCCATTTACTTAGGTCACCTTGGTTTCTTTCATCACTGTTTTATGGTTTTCAGCATACAAATCCCACATAATTATATATAGTTTTAAAGCCTACCTAAAATCCAAAGAGCAAGAAACTCAGATCAGAGACCCATTTGTTCTTCCTAAGGAGACCAGGAAATCTTCGCACAGCAGGAGAGGTGTTTGAGCCTCAGTGAGGAGTTCAGCTCATGGCCACGGCTGGGAGTGGCATTTCAGGCAGGGGTACAAAGGGAGGGCCACGCTGGAGTCCAGGGTTGGGCAGACAACGTTTGAAAAGGGTGGTTGAGGCCAGGAATAGAGGGCCTTGAATGTCAGGCTAAGGCACTCGGCCTCTGTTACCTAGAGTGGAGGTGATATTGCATGGAGTCTCTGAGCGCAAGAACCGGCCCTTGCTGTCCAGCATGGCAGCTTTGCTGGTAAAGCCTGGAGGATTCAGATCTACCTACAACTCTCTGTATGACCGGTTACCTGTCCTCTCTGGCTCCCGGGCATCCCTGCAGAGTTTGGACACGTTGTCAGGGGTACTAGGGATTTGGGGGCTGATCAAGGTCAAGGATATGACCGTGAGAGATAGTGACAGGCAGGGTGATATTTATTTGGGTGATATTTTGACAGGTTTCCCTGTGGGAGAACTCCCTCATGCTATGAAACTGTCCAGTGGCTTACAGCATAGGAGACAGGGAACAAAGGCAAGGGAAATCTCGGGAGAGAGGCCACCAGAGAGGTGGCTAACCAGTACAGAGGGTGTCGTTCAGCAGCACGCAGGGACGCTCTGGGTCAGAGAACTCCCCAGGTCAATGGCTTTGGGACCTTGGAACCTTATAATGGGCAACAGCTATCCCATGAGATTTTGCAGAGTGTGTAAGGTGGACAGGCTCTAAATAGCTAAAATTTGCTGGTTTGAGCTATTTTTAAACAATTAAATGTATAAAAATTTGAGTTTGGTACCAGCAGGCCTTTGCATTAACAGCTCCTAGTCTGCAGAGAAGAAAGAAGCCACCCAGGGCCAATGCGCAGAGGCTATCTTGGCCCACTCGTGGAAGCCACATGAGGACACATGAAGACACAGCCTGCTGGGCCCGTGGCCTTGCTCATCCCCCGGCACAGGCACATGCTCTCACTCGGCGTGGCTCACGGGGATGGCGAAATGCAGATTTTACATTATGTTGATAATCTCGTCCTCAACTATTAGATGTTGGAAATATCCTTCGTAATACGATTCATTTCCATTGCTGACTTCATCTTACTGCCATGTAGTTCAATTCAGGAGAGGTATTTTCCTGATTTTTTTTTTCTGCCAAGAAATTACCATCTTACCAAAAGGTTAAAATAGCATTATCAGATATAATCTCCATTTTATAGTTTATCAAATTAACAAAGCTATTTTTTAGGTTGCTAACATGAAATTTTCTTTATATTTTTCTCTTCCCCAGCTGAGAGGTTCCCTCATGACTTTAACCCGAAGAAGAAAATCTTTTCAAAGTAAATGTCTTGTGAGACTTAAAGATGTCGCCGTTTACGCGTGGGGGAAGGCCCTCACATTTTTGGGACTGGAAATACCAAAGCTGGAAGAGACTGAGGCAGTTGAGAACCACGTAAGCTGTGGGGTCTTGGATTAGTGAGCATGGTGGCATTCTCACGGGGATGGTTTCTCTGCAGAATTTTGCCCTCTCTGATCAAAGCATGATTATGTCTCTGTGGCAATTATCATTGCAAAGCCATACAATTAGTTTTCAACCATAGTGGAACTCACAAAATTTTCCCTTGTAATTCTAAAGCACTCTATAGTTTCCCAAGCACAGTCTCCTCTAGTGGCTCACTGTATGCATACGATGACCCCGTATGATGGGAAGGACAGAGTTCATGGTCCTCCCCAGGACACAGACACACTGTTCTCTGTCCACTTTAGAATTAGTCATTTGCTTTGGGTACCTGCCACCAAACCCAACCCTCTCCCCAAAACATGGAGCCTTAGGCACATTATTTGAGTTCAGCCATCCAGACAGGAATACAAACAAACCAAACCAGGTATTTGCACACTGAATACCCGCTTGTCTTCCATGCCGATATTTAGGCATCACCCAGTACAGTTCTGCAGCTGGTCGTATGTAATCATTATATTGTAATAGGGCTGTACTGTCTGTCATGTGCTTCCCCACCCATTAGTGCCTTTAAATCCATTTTAGAGGCATTATTAACCCTAGCACTTACGTGCATACCTTTACATGAACATTATAAATGGGGCAACTGAGATAGAGAGATATAAGAGACAGGCCCAGCACCCAGGTCTTCTGACTCCAGGGTCCAGTATGTTTTCTAACGTAGCACAGTGCCATCTAGAATTGGTACCCCTAAGTGCTCAGGTAATGAGGAAGGAAGGAAATTAGGATCTTGAAGTCAAATTTTCTTCCCTTCAGAATTACTACCTGGATGAATGTGAAAATCTGTTAGATGAACTTCTGATGAAGATTAATTGTTTGGCTGACAGCCTACGACTCCCTCTTCTGGAAAAACAATCCAACAGTATAAGGGAGGCAAGGGCAGAAGATAGCCCCTTGGTGGGCATTTCTAGTTATCACGCTGCTGAGGTAAGACTATGCAAACTTATTTATGTCAGTTTTCTTTATAGCAAAGTTTTAAAGTTCTAACAGAGGTTTGGAATAGTTGTTCCAAATTATGAGTCCATTTGCATAAATATATATCTATCTGCCCCTAATTTCTGATTACAACTGGAATCAACAAACGGACTGAGAAACAGAAATGGAAACTCCATCCTCCTAGAAACTAAGAAATATCTATGGCCCAGAACATGACCAATAATCCCAAGAATAAATGCCAAGTACAGTGAAAATTAGACCAAAAGGAGAAAGGATGCTGCCACTTCTAAGAGCACATAGAATTCTCTAAATCAGCCTATCTGGAGGGTCAACCAAAGATCCCTGGTTTGGAAGAGAAGATTATAGAACAAAAAATAGTTAAAGGAATCTACCTGAACACTAATGCCACAGAGTTCTGGGAACATAGGACTGAAGGATAAACATGCAGGAAGCTGTTTGTTGATATGGCCGCTGGGAGGAGGGATCACTGGTGGCTCACAGACCTAGAGTCACACCTCTTGCCAACTAAAGAAAAATCAACACAAATACCCAGTAAAAAGAGAAAGTGGGTACATTCCAGTGGTAACTTCCTGGAGAGCCCGAGAGATATTCTACGTGCCCAGAGCAATCACGTCCGCACGTCTGTGTGGCAACGAAGTGCTCCCTGAAGGGACAGGAGAACACGAGGTACCTGCTACAAGCTCTCTGCCCTGGCCCTTCCTGGCCTAATAGCAACTACCTGGGGAAGAACTTCCCCACGCAGAGATGAGCGTGCACATGGAGAGAGCACTGGTAACAATAAAAAGAAATTGTTATTGGATCTATGCAAACCTGCTGCATGAAAAAGCTGTAAAAAGTAAAAATGACCAAAGAAGATGGAGCTGAAGATCATACCTTTGAAAACAATTGCCACAGACAGGCAAAAATTATAACCAAGAAACTCTCCACACAAAGCACAAATTAATGGATAAAAAGGACTCTTTGAAATGAGAGTTCAAAGCCAAGATGAAATAAAAAGACAAAGAATGAATTGACAGAATTGAAGAAAGAAATGGAAAAGAAAAAAAGATGCCAGAAATACAGAGAAAGGAAAAAAAAATAACAGATTTACAGAAAAGGAAATGAAATATATGGATGACAGGTTTGAGAAAACTCAGGGGAAAAAAAAACATTAAAATGTATTTTAGAAAAAATAATACACATAGAAATCAGACAAGGAAGAATATGCATAAGATAAGGAAAAGTACATATGATTAGTGTCTCCCCCCAAGAAAAGCCCAGAAAATTTGCACAGAAATAAATATTTAAAGATTTAATTTCAAAAGAATGTTCTTCAAGAAAGGCTATAGACCTATGTCCTTAAAAAAGAACTGTGTCCTCCAGGAGAAATGGATTCAAATCTATTAAAACTAGAACATATCTAATAACATCACTGGACTTAAAAAATAAAGATAATCCTACTAAAATCCAGATACCTCCTTACCCACCAAAATCAAATCACCTCCAAGTGATTTTAAATTATTTAAATTGTTTTAAAATTATTATCATTTTAATTATATAAAACTATTTAAATATATATATCCATAGAAAGTTGGACAAATGATAGGAAAAGCATAATTTTTATAGAATGGGAAATATAATGACCAATTTTATAAAAAATAATTAGAGGAGAGAATTTATAGACACGAAGAAAGGGTAGCATTTACTACATTTGTAACATGAAAATAATGAAAAAATTTAATAAAAAAATTTAGAAGATAATTATTTATATTTATACCATAAGGTTAATATTGGTTTTTTTGGATGATATGATTAAAACAAACAAAGGACAATATACACTGTTAATTAGTGCTTAGAAGAAAATCAATCATGTGGAGCAACAAAAAATAAAAGTAAACCATGTATTTGACTCAGACAGGAACAATTCACACATACCCACAGACACACACACACACAGAACAAAGCAGGAGGAAGGAAGGAAGATAAAAGCCTATTATAATGAAATCAACAGCAAAATGAAGTAGTTCAAGAGATGATTCTTTTAACAAACAACTGACAGATTATTAGCTAATATATAGCCAAATATGATGAAAAAAGTGACTATAATAAATATACAAAATAAAAATGAGAAAGGAGAAATAACCTTAAGTGAATTATAAAACACTTTGGAAATAGAGAACAATTATCAATGCTCATTATGTCCCACCTGACTTGAGTAGGGATAGAAACCTGAAACAGTATTTATTTGAAGTCCATCCGTCCAAAAGCACCAGCCCAGATGGTTGCACAGGTAAAATACACCAAACAATTAAGAAACATATATATCCAGGATGCTCTTCAAACTGTTCCAGAGCAGAGATGGAAGAAATGCTTCCAAATACATTTTTATGAAACAAAGAATTTATTGATATAAGAACTAGAAAACATATCCCAACTTTATTTTTTAAAAACCCAACTACATGCCAGTCTTACTGATTTTGATACCAAAAAATCTAAATAAAACATTAGCAAGTAGGGTTTAGTAGCAGATTAAAAGAATAATATCCTGGGATCATATGAGTATTAAATCAGGAAAAGAAACATTTTAATATTAAAAATGTATTAATACTGTTCACCAAAAAAAGATAAACTATCATTTGATTTTCTCCAAGGTTGCATTTTCTAAAATCAACATCCATTCCTAATTTTTAAAACATACATTTAATAAAAATGAAATTGATATAATTTTTTAAAGATAAGAATACATCTCAAGCTAAAAGCCAGTACTGTGTCTAGCGGTACAGCACCAGAGGCTTTCTAGTGAGGTTAAGGACACGGAGATTGTCGATTCAAGAGTCCCACAAGAGCATTTATTTTGAAGGGAGAGGCCTCATCTCATTCCTGTAACCAATTCTGTTTACATTACATATTTTATAACTCATACAGCTAGCGGAACTTTGCATTGAGAATATGGTTGAGCAGTCTTTTATATACACAGCACACGCTATTGTGAGTCCTTACACGCTTGCAACATATAGTAACCTCTACTAATTTCCTAAGGCTCAGAAAATAACATAACTCCAACGATTGTGAAGGCTTGTAGTTGTATCTTTGCACTTACAACCCACTGTTCTTGTGTACGATGTGAGCAGTTTTCAGCAGCAATGCAGTCACCAATTTTAGTTTCATTCCCCGAGAAAACACAAATCTTTCTGGACGACCACTTTCTGAGGCATTTATCAAAAGTGCGTTTCACAAAAAGTCAGTGCGACCAGGGGCAGGCCTCTCTCAACTCTCTCCCAGGTGGGTCTGGGCTGCAGAACTCAAGTTTCTGCAAGGCGAGTTTAGCTGGCCTCTACTGGGAGGAACGAGGAATGTAATTGGTATTGGAACAGGCCCAGCAAGCCGGACTTTACAGAACAGACCCTCTTTTGTGTGCCCGGAGCTGAGGAAACAATCCATTTGAATTTCCTAACTTCAGGGCAGTTGTTTTTTCATCTTAACCATTAATAATTAAGATTTGTATCTGTATAAACTAGAAAGATAGAAGATTGGATGCCTGGAGCTATCAATAACCACTTACAAATCATACTGTGCTTTGTAGTTTTTAAATGACTCATGGCAACAAAATGCTGTGGGCTGCCAGCCCCCCAGCTTCCCCTGCCTGCCAGCCGGGCTGCCCTAGCGTTTGCCAGCTCGCTTCTGCCCTCAGCGCTGCAGGCTTGGGCGGGAGAAGAGCACCCAGCCAGGGCTGCTGCTCCCTGGGCAAAAGGACTTTGTTCCCTGGTGGCTCTTTCCCCGGCCCAGCGCTGACCCACTGTTTGCAGGTGCTGGCCGGCCCCTAGTGCGGGATGCAACTGAGAGATTCCAGGAGGGTTTTGTACCCCACATATCTTCCTCTTGGTTTGCTTTTGTGAAAACGGTTGAGTGAGGCAGGAACATCCAGAGGGAGGGCCTGACTGCAAGGTACAGAATCTGCCCAAGCGATTTTTGGCCCCCTCCCTGACCTTTTTTTTTTTTAAAGTATAGTTCTTTAGCACCCACCTGCGAGGGAGAGTTGAGTTTTGTCTAAAGGTGGAAACTCTGCGTTCACTTCCGCATTTGGGTCCCCAACACAGTAGATGCGGGTTTGCAGAGAAGGCTGCTGTACAGACGTCCACGGCCTGTTTTCAGAAAGGTCAGCCTTGGGCCCCTGCGGGTCAGTGTTACTCAGGAGTGGGAAGCAGTCAAGAAGGTGACTTCTCTCAGCTTCTTCCCTTAACTTTGCCAATTTGTGGAATACAAGAAGATTTAGAATACAGCGCTGGGCACAGATACCTGACTGCCAAAGAAATTTACCGAGCCTCTTCTGTTTATCTAGGAGTTTTTGTAATTATAGTCCAATCTTGTAAACTTACTGAATCTTCAGTGACTCATTTCTAACTGATGGTGCAAGATATCGGAACATACTAAGCTTGAATACATGCGGAGAAAACAGGCTAGGAAGGGTTTGTTTTTTAAGAAAATACCAACTCAGCCTGAACATGCTGAAAATACCTACTCCTGATACACATGGAGGTCAGACGGGCCTGAGGGTGAGCAGGTTTGGAGTGGGATGGAGGTTTAACCTCTGGGTGACCGTGGCAAGTAACTTCTTCATGCCTTTGTGTCCTGATTCAGGTTTCACCTCTGTCTGGGCAATTAACTGTTTCACACCTTTGTGTCCTGCTCTGTAAAGGGAGGACACTAGTGATGCCTCCCACAGAGGCCACTGGGAGGGATGAATGAGTTGGTGTCTGCACAGTGTAAGCGCTCTCCCTGGGTTTCATACAGATTATTAAAACCGAGTTTTAAGATTCATTCATCAATTGTTTTTGTGCTGGGCACAATTCTAGGATCTTGGGAGTCAACAATAAACAACACTGACTTGAAAGTAAACTATGTCCACCAAGAAGACACAATATTCCTGGAACTTGGAAAATACAAATCTCAAAATTATAGGCAAAACTCTGGCCAACTTTTTGTGCCTACCTAGATCTATGTATGATGTGTTTCTTCACCTGAAGCTGAGATGGCCATCCATGCTGCAAACATTAAATTAAAATGAGGTATGCTCAGGGAGAATGCAGCCCATTATTCCCAAGATTTAGTCAATATGTTAAGGGCCAGGGTGTTCCTGGATTTGACTAAAAGTGATCTTTCAAACCTGATCTCGCATCCTGGTTCTGCCCTTGCCAGCTGAGTTGGGTCTCATCACTTCCCTCTACCCCTGTGCCTTCCCCAGAGCCAGTGCTCGGTAAGTGTCTAGTAAATTGAGTATTGAGCAAAAAGAAGCAATGTGCAACGTATCCGGATAGAAAGGGGGCAGATGATACTGCCAGTACGGCCACATGTTAACAAGTGGCTCTGCGTAGAGGGGGTCTGAGTGCTTCTGAATTGTTCTTGAAACTTTTTTGGTAAGTCTGAAATTACGTCCAAATGAAAAGCTTTTAAGAAGAAGCTATTTTATTACTCAAGTAAGGAGATGACAAAATAATAGAGTCACAATTGTAAGATATGATTCGTATTAATGGTGTTTATTGTTTCTTTCTAAGCTTTTCTTTGTTTCTAAGTATATCGTGGAGTTTTTCCCCTGATGGACATCACAAGAAAAGCTAATTAAAATAAAATAACCATTTAGATACGATTTACAAATGCTTAATAACTGAAAACCCAGACAGAAAAGTGGAAGCAGACAGCCTTCTGAAATGAATTTTCTCTGCTTTCACGGATTGTACTAAGGCGGTCCTCGATGACTTCACAAGAAGGAATGTTTTTGTGGCTGGTGATTCATTCTCTCCTGGCAGACAGAGCTCCAATAAAGTTGAAATATAATTGTTAATCCCTTTTCATTTAGATGTGTGCTAGAATGGCACTTGAGGCTCTAAGGATATAAACCAGGGCTTCTGTGTTACTGTGAGCACATAATTCACTTACTCCACCCGAATTGTTGCCTGGTGGGGTCAAGAAAGTGAAATTGAATTCTCAAGGACTAAAATGCACTATCAGCTGGCTTCTTTCTGAAGAAGTTCCTATTTCAGTTTGGAGACTTACAAACTACAATTATTTCCCAAGATAATAGGTAAAATGCTGTATTATTAATTGTTTGGTGTATATAACAAAGTCCCGCAAATACAAATTTATTCTTTCACATTCTGGAGGCCATAAGTCCCAGGTCAAGGTGTCACAGGGCTTGGCAATTAATTAGTTTTAAGTAGGACCAAGGAGAAGGAAAGTTAGAGCAGGTTCAAAGGTTTCCCTATGACAAGGCCAAGTTCACTCAACCAGCATTACACTAGATTTTTCTTGGGTAGAACAGAAAGAGTCCAAGTTACTGTTAGCATATACAGGTGTGACACATCCAAACATGTCATCATTTACTGCACCAGCATGGGGATTTATTTTGATCTTCAGAATTCAACTAAAAGTTGTGCAAATCTCTGGGACTGTGGGAAGGAACCTTATTCCATGCTGACTTTCTTGGCTTTTCTTGCCATTATAGACTTCTGTATAATGGAACTGGCTAATATTTATTACTACAATACTAACCCTTGCCTTCAAAAAACTAGAGACTTAGGAAAAGCTTTCTCTGCAGTTGTCCAGAGTTGAGTAATTTTCCAAAGATCTGTGCTTGCTGGGGCCTCCTTCTTGCAGTCCTGCCTTCATAAGTTACTGTGTTTTTTTGGACCATCATTCTGGTCCGGTTGCCAGACAGGAGCAAGGAAATTTGATTATAAAAGTTCAGGAATGTGCACTGACCTTTGGAGGACCTATCAACACCCCACTCCCTGCAGAAGGTGAGCATCTTTTTTCAAAAACTGTGGATAACGTAATTTATAACTCTTGCAGGCAGCTGGCTTCCTGGATGGTGAGTCAGAGTGCAAGGGCAGGGACTGGACGCCGTAAGCAGAAGGTGACTGTACTGTGCGGCCACAGCAGTCGAGACCAGGTGGTCCCGCAGCGGGGAGGACACACAGATGCCTGCAACAGAACAGAGATCCCAGAATAGACTCACAAATATGCCCAGCTCATTTTGACAAAGGTGCTAACGCAATTCAAGGAAGGAAGCCTGGTATTTTTAACAATGTTGCTAGAGCAATTGGACATCCAGAAGCAAAAGAAAAAAACAAACAATGAACTTGGATGTACACCTCAGACCTTATAAACATAACTCAAAATGGATCATGGACTTAAATGCAAAACATATTGGGGGGGAACAGAGGAGAAAATAAGAACAATCCAAAAAAGAAAAAATTAGTAAATTAGAAACTTAAAAACTTTTGCTCTGCCAATGACCTTATTAGGAGGATGAAAGGACAATCTACAGATTGGAAGGAAATATTTGCACAGCACATATTCAATAAAGGACTAGTATCTAGAATATATAAAAACCCTCAAAACTCAACAGTAAAAATACAAATAATCTAGTTAGAAAATGGAACCAAAAAATCAATAGACATTTCACTGAAGAGGATGTACAAATAGGAAATAAAGACATGAAAAAATGTGACCATCAATAGTCATTAGGGAAATGCAAATTAAGACCACAATGATATATCACTACATACCTTAGACTAAAACATAAAACAGTGACAACACCTAACTGCTGGCAACGATGGAGAGACTGTGTCACTCATACATCACTGGTGGGAATCCAAAATGGTACAGCCACTCTGGAAATTAGTTTGGTGGTTTCTTATAAAACAAAACACTTGTGATTCAGAAACTACCTGGATCACTGATTCCAGGGAAACGAAGACATACATTCACACAAAACCTGTGCATGACTGCGCATAGCAGCTTTATTCACAGCACCTCTGAACTGGAAACCCCCCAGACAACATTCATTGACTGAACGGCTAAACAAACTGTGGTCTCCTCATGCCGTGGACTAGTACTTAGCAATGAAGAGGAACAGGCTGTTGGTACAACCTGGGTGAATCTCCAGGAAAGTATACTGAGTGCAAATCACCAATCTCAGAAGGTTACATATGATATGATTCAACTTATACAACATTCTTAAAGTGACAAAATTACAGAAGTGGAGAGCAGTTTGTGGTTGTCTGGGGTCAGGGATGGGGAGGGGTGAGGAGGGAGGGAGGGAGGGAGGGGCGAGGATAAAAGGGCATCGGGAGGGATCGTGGTGATGGAATTGTGTCAATGTCAGTGTCCTGGCTGGCATATTGTCCTGTAATTTTCCAAGATGTGACCATTGAAGAAAACTTGATAAAAGGTATATAGGATTTTTCTGTATTATTTCTTACAACTGCATGTGAATCCATAATTATCTCAAAGTAAAATATCTAATTAAAAATGATCTAAGGTTATTATATCATGCAAAATTAAAATAAACTGAAATTCTATTAACTTAAAAACTAATAGAAATATTAGTGATTTTTCTGACAGAGAAGAGAATGGCCCTAATCAGAAATGTGTAATTCAAGAAGAGCTGTTTCTGGACACCTCATTTCTCCAACCCAGCCCATGGTTTTTCCTTGTCCCTAGGTAGCTTTTATGGGTGAGATTTGTAAAGCATGAAGGCATCTGAGCTCCCGCAGTAGATGCACATCCTGAATTACTCTGCTTCCCACCCAGTGAGATTCCAGCCTCGTCTGTGGGCCCCACACCATCTGTTCCCACTTACTGCTGTGCCAAGACCAGGATGGGGCTAGAGGGAAGAGGCTGTGTCATTTTAGACTCTAGAGGTGGAGTCGCTCTTGGAGGCAGAAAAATTCTGGGTTATTTGGGATCAGAGTAGTATGTTTTTATCAACCAAGTATCTCCATAGAGAATGCCAGCAGAATGATTAGAGAATCTGGCCAAGACACAGTGACTTGGGAGCTCTGGCCGAATTATAAGCCAGTTTCATTGACGTGGCAGTTGAGCTAGCTGACAATTTGCCCCTGCGAAAACAACACAGTTAGCCATGAAAGTCTCACCAATATTTTGCACACCATCATGTCCCAGACAGAAGTTGACTAAGGAAACTGAGTCTGCCAGTGAGTATAGAGAATCGAGCTATCCACAGGCACTACCTTGATAATTTGATCTCTGGCCTCAGGTGACGGGGCCTGCTTGATTGAACACGTAGCCATCTGACCTGTTGGGAAAACATCTGCCAGCTGTGTCTAATTTCTTCCACTTCTGGATCAATACTTGCTGCCTTTGCCTTTAAAAATAAGTGGAAATGTTTGTGGTGCTGGGCAGGGGACAATGGTGTATTTTTTTGGTGTTCTTTAGAGCAGGTAAGTTACTTGAGTGAAGACTAGGAAAAAATATATTTTCAAAGGTCTGAGATTCTCTCCACAGGATAAAATGTCCTACTTTATTTACTGATGTAATAACTTGTTAGCTCAACATCCTTTTCTTAAAGGATATGGTCATCAGTGTCTGTTCTATGAGCAAAACATTTTCCCAAATAAAAAGTCCTGCCTTGCATTCAAAGTAGTTGGCTCAAGGTGAGAGTCACCTCTGAAGTCAGTGGGAGGTCCGTGTCCCAGCCTGCACTACTCGCTGTGCTGGGTCAGAGGGGACATTCATGGTGAAGGCCAGCCCTGAAAATCAACTTCTTGTAAGACTAAGAATTTCGTACAAAAGTCATAGATCTCTTGCATATAAGCGATACATAGTCGCATTGCAACTACCCTAGTCTCTATTCTAGACTTAAATACATTGGAAGTTGGTAAATGTTAGGTTAAAGACCTTTTCAGCATATCAGAGAACAGAAGTTGCTTTATTGTTCATAACAGAAAATATTTTCTTCATCTTCACTGAACTGTTGACTTTAATATGTTTTTGGTAAGCCACCATATCTATTTATTAATATCTCCTCGAAGGGTCTCATTAGTGTTCTTTATTCTAATCTTGGGTAACTTCACCTGTTGTAATTCTTTTGTTCCCTCCCAATGTGGAGCTATAACCTTCTCTGTAAATTGCACCAAACAGAAGGTCTTTGCCCTGGAGTCAAAATTAATTCATTTAACCACTTGGCCATGTGAGAATCTTTCCTTCTGCCTCCACCGCCTAGTGCCTTCTTTCCTACAGCCTGAGCGCCTACAACCCCCCACCTCTGTACCTATGGGATGTGGCTGTGAGTTGTCTCACTTGCTGGTTGACTCCTGGTGACTCTCTTCTGGCCCCGTTAGTACTTTGTGCCTTCCCAGAGTGATAAGCAATAGTCCAGGAGTGAGATGATAGGGAAAAGTACGCTCGTGCTGAAGGCCATGGCTCAGTAGCATGTGTCTCTGCCCCCCGAACCCCCTGCCAGAGCTGTGGCCAGGCCACAGCTGCAGCCCACAGACTATTTGTACGCACCCTTGACTGACCTTTCCCCATGGCCTCTGGGGAAATCAACGAGTCCTGCTTCTGAGCCTGCACCTGGACACATCAGGCAGGCCCTTACTTCTTCATGCTCTTTTTTCTTCCTGGGAGTAAGCGATGCCCGGAGCACATTTAGAAGCCTTGTGTTGAAGGTGGTAGAGCTGCCCTTCTGAGCTGGGAACTGCAGTGACTTCTCAGAGATTACCTGAGAAATATACTTCTATTTTGCTCTGAGGGATGTAGGGACTGTTTGTTACGGCAGCAGCACAATCTTCACCTGACTAATACATGATCTTTCATACTCCACACTTGCCTTAGAAACTGTTCTTACATTAATGCAACCCCAAATTACATTGTTACTAATAGCCTTTAGAATGGTTCTGACAAAAAATAATGTAAAACATAACCCAAACGGACTGAAATTATAAGGGAATATATTATCTCACAAAACCGTAAGTACAGAGGTAGGGCAGATGCCATCTCTGTGTTCTGCTGTGTGCTGGCTGGGCCTCAGGATGGCAGACACTGTTAGTTCTTATCATTAGATATGAGGAAACTTCTTCAGTAAGTCCCTAAGAAGAGTTCCTTTCACCCTCATTCCTAAATTGATCATGGCATAATGCTGCAGTCCCTAAGCCCTGGGCTGTGCACCAGGACCGGTCCATGGCCTGTTAGGGACCAGGCCACAGAGCTCCACCTCTCCTCTCCCAACCCCCAACCCTGGTCTGGGAAAAAATTATCTTCCATGAAACCAGTTCCTGGTGCCAAAAAAGTTGGAGACCACTGGTGTAATGAGATTATCATGAGTGATTTAGACCAATCATCTGGGACAGTCAGAATTTAAGAGCCATCATGACAAATAGGCTCATTGGAGGTCACACACCCCTCACTTCCATTGCTGAGCAATGTCTGCTTCTCTACCCTTTCTCCGTAACGGTGCTGGGTATTTTCCAGTCGTCAACACCGTTCTTGATCATTTTTATTCATTTAGGCTTTGTATGTTCAACTCATCACATTATTCCAGGTTGAATCTGCTCCTGCCAGCACTTTATGTTCAATCTGCCTCCCAGTTCCAACCTTGAGTTGAAGAATATTTACAAACACCTACTATGTTCTCAGCACTAGGGTATGAAGAAAGAGTTTCCTCAGTGATCTCTCAGTCCCTTTAAAGCAAAGGGACAAACACATGTGGACAGGCTCCAAGAGGAGGCCAGTTCAGTCAGCTGCTGGGGCACAGCAGGCAGGCCCAGAGCTGGGGCTTAGACACCTCTGGGGGAGAATTCATCCAAGGGAGGGGACACCAGTGACTATCAGGTGACTATCACCGGTGACTATAACCGGTGATATCGTTGTTTTTTTTCTCCTTATAATGTCTTTATCTGATTTTGGTATCAGGGTGATAATGTCTTCCTAGAAAAAATTTGGAAATATTCTCTCTGCTTCAATTTTCTGGATGAGTTCGTCCAATGCGAATTGGTACTATTTCTTTCTTAAAAGTTTGACATTCATAGAATTCATCAGTGAAGCCATCTAGGACTGAGGTTTTCTTTGTTAGAAAGTTTTAAAAGCTATGGATTCAATTCGTTATCGATATCTTCTTGAGAAAGCTTTCATAATGTGTCTTTAAGGAATGTTTCTATTTCATCTCAGTTGCAAAATATATAGGCATGAAGTTTTTAATAATATTTCCTTTTTATCCTTTTAATATTTGTAGAATATGTAATGATATTACCTTTCTCATTCCTGATAGTGGTGATTTGTGCCTTTCTTTTCTTTTCTTCTTTTTTTTCTTTTTTTGTCCTGATCATCCTGGCTAAAGGCTTATCAATTTCATTTGTTTTCTCAAGAATTACCTTTTGATTTCATCCATTTTCTCTATTTCTTTATATTATCTATTGTACTTATTTCTGCTTTTATCTTTATTACTTGCTTTTTTCTACTTACATTGGGTTCAATTTGTTCTTTTTACAGTTCTTTATATAAAAGCTTAGGTCATTGGAGACCTTTCTACTTTTCTAATATAAGCATTCAGTGCTACAAATTCAAAGTACTGTTTTAGCAGCATCCCACAGTCTTTGATAGGGTGCATTTTCATTTTCATTTCATTTAAAATTTTTCTTTTGATTTCTTCTTTGATTCATGAGTTATTCAGAACTGTTATCTTTTAAAGATACCTTTTTAAGATACCTTTTAATATAAGAATATAAACTTAAGTGCTTTAGTCTATTTTTTGTCTTTTAAATTTGTTTATGTTGATCACTAATGCTAACTTATAGTAAGTCCTCACTTCTATAAATTCTTGGAAACTGTCACTTTAAGCAAAACCATGTATAGCAGGTCCTTGAATAGCATCATTTTGTTCAATGTCATTTTGTTGTAATGTTGATGAGAAAAAAATTGGTTTTGTTATTCATCATTTCACTTAAAGTTACAGTTTCCAAGAACCTATTGACAACCTTGAGAACTTATTAATAACTTAATAATAATTACACATATATTATTGCTTACCATAAGCCGGGCACTGTTTAAGTTCTTTACAAGTATTAATTAGTTTAATCACCACAACAGCCATATGGACTAGTTTTTATTTTTATTTATTTTATTTTATTTTGTTTTAGTCAGAGTCTCACTCTGTTGCCCGTGCTAGAGTGCCGTGGCGTCAGCCCAGCTCACAGCAACCTCAAACTCCTGGGCTCAAGCGATCCTCCTGCCTCAGTCTCCCGAGTAGCTGGGACTACAGGCATGCGCCATCATGCCTGGCTAATTTTTTCTATATATTTTTAGTTGGCCAATTAATTTCTTTCTATTTATAGTAGAGACGGGGTCTTGCTCTTGCTCAGGCTGGTTTCGAACACCTGACCTTGAGTGATCCTCCCACCTCAGCCTCCCATGGACCAGTTTTTATTATTAACCTCATTTAAGATCAAGCAAAGTGAGGCACAGAGAGGTAGAATAATTTATCCGAGGTCACCCAGCTGTGAGGCGGGGAAGCTAGTGCTGGAGTCAGGCACGCTCTGGAACCCGGCTCTTCACCGCTGTGTGCCCTGCCTCTGGGGGTGGGCCCTCCGCTCTGCGTTTACAGCAGTCGCCGGCCTTAACGTGCTCATGCAAGTCTGCTTTTGCGTCCCAGCTTTTACCGTCGGTGTTGGCTTCTTCACAGAGCCTTTTTCATCCAACAGAATACAAATATTGATTTAGTTTTCCTCCTATTTATATCAGGTTTATTTAGAATTTGTTTCAATATAAGATGTTTTTCATTTTCTTTTTAGTCCTCAGACATCAAGGACTTACAATGATCCTGGTGCATACCAAGGTGTCTACAAACCCTATTTTACTTAACCCGCAGCAACCAGTTTTAGCAGAGATTGTGGTTTTATGGGTGAGAAGAACTAGGGTTCAAATCAGTTGCTGATTGTTCCAGTTCACGCAACAGTAAATGGGAAATCAGAATGGAAATCCAGGTTTATCTGTCATCAGACTATTACTCATAATCTCCCTTTAGAGAGTTCAGATGTGGGATGAGATTCTAACTCCAACAGTTTCCCCAGTGGTTCATCTGCCAGTTGCCCGAGAGCTATTATTTTGTTTGTTTATTTTATTGAATCTGTCTTGAGGATTAAAAGCCTAAAATATTATTTTATGGAATTTCTTCTCTACCCATTAAATCTATTTCTGCAAGTTTTCATATAGATCTAATAAAAGCAACGAAAGAAACCAGGATACAATGCTGATATTTAAATAAGGGTTTTGAAATAAGTTCCCATTTTGTAAAGTTAACAATGGAATCTTGCTAGATGCTTAACTCTCATTTTTCCTGACTTACTAATTCAATATAAAATGGTTATTCAAACTGAACTTGGAAGTCATCTGGGCTGCTGTTTTGAATCCATTTAAAAGCCTACGTTCTCAGATCAGAATTTGCTAAGGATATTATTAAATTTGGAGTACATGCTCATATTTTTGGATACCAAATAGTTTCAAAATGCCTGATTTAGAGTGCATATTGGAGACGGTGGGTAGAAGCAGATGGATGGGATGGAGGCGCCTCCGGCATCACAAACACACTGCGCTCACCGTGGCCTCCCAGGGAGCAGGGCTGCACACTGGCGGAGAGCGGGGGCTGGGGACTTCGTCAGACCTGGGAAAGATTTTCAGTGTAATCCCTTATTAAGTGGACCCTAGGCAGGGTGCAGGACCATTTCAAAGCACAATTACCTTATGGAAACATAATGGAGCTTGCCTCAAAGAGTTTTTTAAGAATTGATGATTTGGGGGGCTGGGGGTGGGTGTAAATACATCTAATAGGTGCCGTGCGCACCGTCTGGGGGATGGATACACTTGAAGCTCTGACTCGGGTGGGGGAAGGGCAGTGTACATAGCCTAAACATTTGTACCCCCATAATATGCTGAAATAAAAAAAATGTAAAAAAAGAATTGATGATTCATGTAAAGTGTGTAAGACAAATGGCACCTCTGTGTCCTTGATCTGACTGAAGCTGTCGTGTTATTCTCTGTGTGTGTTTATGCATTTGCTGTCCATACAGCATCCAGCCATGGTTAATATAACGAGAACGTATTCCTTTGCTGGATACTTTCCAGACAGCCCTCGTACAGGTCGCCTCGGAAGGCAAGTCGTGTGATTGACAGCCTCATTTGGTTGGGAAATGTTGCCCCCAGTTTCACATGGATGAACTCCGAGAGCACGCCTTGTAGGAGCCGGGGCTGCCTGACAGGTGGGTGGCTTGGAGACGTTTGTCTGTCACTGGAGAAGCCCCTCCGTTCCCCAGCAAAGTCACAGGCACGGTGAAATGCACCCTCACTCAACGGTGTCTGGTTTCATTCTGTCAGCCATCCATGGACAGACTCTCTTCGTGGATTCCTTCCTCCCCAAAACTTCTGTTTCGCAGCCATCGTGCGCCAGGAGCTGCGAAAGACGCAGAGAAAGCAAGACTCGTGTCACTTTGCGCACACTGTTTCAGCAGGAAGGCAGCGAGCCCACGCTGGCGTCGGCGGGAGGCAGGCTGCGGCCACTCCGCGGTGCCAGGACGCGCTCACCGGGCGGGTCGGCGCAGGGAGTGTCCCCGCTGCTCTTCTCACGCCCCTGCGCGGTGTGGGTAAGGAAGTGACGCGCTGCGGGACCCAGCAGCCTTAAAAGGAGGCTGCGTTACAGATGGGCCACTGTGGGAACCCGCGGGATGACTTTACTTCTGGATACCCTAAGCTCACGGTGATGACAGAAATGACAGCAGCGATGGCGTCGCACGTGCGAGCTTGCCCTGAGCAAAGTGCCCTTCTAGGCTGTCGTAACAAGTTACCACAAACGTAGGGTTTTGAACAACACAGATTCATTATCGTACAGCTCTGGAAGCTGTAAGTCTGAAATGGGTCTCACTGGGCAAAAATCAAGGTGTCAGCTGGGCTGTGTTTCTTTGCCGTTTTCTTTGCCTTTTCCAGCTTCCAGAGCCGCCCGCACTCCTTGGCTCTCAGCCCCTCCCTCCGTCTCCAAAGCCAGCAGCACGGCAGGTCCAGTCCTGTCACATCCCGTCACTCTGACGCTGACTCTTTTGCCTCCCGCCACTACTCAAGGACCCTCGATTACTGGGCCCCTGGATAATCCAGGACAAACTCCCATCTCAAAGTGGGCAGACTGGCAGCCTCAGTTCCGTGTGCAGCCTTCGTCCCTTTGTCGTGTAAGAGGACATATTCGCAGGCATGAGGGCCAGGACGGGGAGGTCTCTGGGAGGAGCTGTTACCCTGCTTCCCACAGGGAGGTGTTAATGTTTTACAAGAGCTCTTCAGGGCTCAACTTTTACTAATCCCATTCTACCGGAGACGGGTGAGCCAGGGCAGGCAGCTGCCGTGGAGAAGAGAATCCTGTTCCGTGCCCATACATTTGTGAGGGCCGCATCTTCAGCCCACTCTATGATTACCACTCATTTCACAGATGAGTACATTGAGCCCAGGGGTGGTCAAGCCTTTGGCCCTACCTTGTCCAAGGACGCCCAGGGAGTAGGTGGCAGGGCCACCTGCAGCCCTCAGTCCTGAGTGGGCTTCTCTGCACCCTGGGCAAGTGCACCTGGGAGCAGTTCCATGGGGGAAATTATTAGGGAACCAAACCACTGGGGAAGACATGAAAGGAACCTCCAAAGCAAACCTCTAGGGACCTCAGCGTGCACTCACCCGTTGTCACGTGGATTTTCGACAATGGTGGGGAGTAATCAGTCACGTGGGCCATTCCAGAACTTTGAATGTTGCATGTTTTTGGCAAGTGGAGTTGTCCTGAGGTGGTAGAGGGGCTGGATGTTTTGTTTTTATACAGCTTCTGGCTCACAGTAGGCTCTGAGAAACTGAGCTCATATGAACCTTCACAAAATAAACACAATTAAAATTTTCTCATAAGCATGAGAGGAGGAGTCCACGAGGTTGTCTGTGTAAGAGTGATTTGCTAACCGTGAAATTCTGTACGTACGACCATCTTGTTTTCCTTCAGTTCCCTCCAGGTCCTGGCAGCTCCTTGGCTTCGGGGCCAAGGGCAACAGCCTGCCATGGTGCGGGCCAGACCCTGATTCTATGAAACCTATCCTGTCCATCCTGCCCTGAACGCGCTATTCCCACGGGCATTTCTCAACTTTTAGAGGCTGTTACTTCCTCAAAGGGGCCTTTCATTGCATCCTGGCGTGTAGAATGTGTAATCCAATTCTCTCCTTGCTGTGCTGCCCAGCTGCGTGGCCCACTGAGCACTTCCCGCTGACGCCACTGGGCGCCTCCCACCTCTGCCCTACGCCCTGGGTGTTCTTGTCCACTAGGCCCGAGGGCCGTTCCATGCCACAGGGAGGGGCACGAGGAAAACAGGGGCATTCGCTATGAACCTGGTTGTGTAGTCTCATGTGAGAAAACTGAAAAAAATCACGTATAGGCCTAATTTTTGTTTTTATAAAAAACACTTTTTATTGCAAACAGGAGTGAGTTCTGTTTTTCTATTTCCCTTTCAACCTGGCCTTTGTCCATTAAAAAAACAAAATCAAGAAAGTGTATACGGAAGGACGTCAAGACTACAGGGTAGTTAATAAAAGTCATGGAGGGGCAGTCAATGACACTGGGAGGAGAATAAATTGCTGAAATTAAGCTGCTGGTGGCCAAGATGAAGAAAAGACTCTGGCAGACTCACAGCCTTGCTGCTAGAAAGTTCTCCACTGGACACACATTCCTGCTGGGTGTCGCATTCCCCATGGCTTTCCCCAGGCTACGTGGAAGACGGCAGTGAATAGACAGGCCTGGATTTTCCGAGCTCACAGTCCAGCACTACTTTTGAAAAGCAGTTCCTCGTGTGGTGGTTTGTAGAGGGGATTAGCAGCAAGAGAAATGGGCTTTATTTTACATGTTTTGATGCCTTCACTGCTTCTTGCAATGCCCTCGATGAAGGACAAGAGCCTGACATTGCAAGCTTTTAAGGGAAATGTTCTCGCCCTTTTCTGGCTGGGACCATGGAGGGTGTTGAAGAGAAGAAAAGGAAGGTTCCTGCTGGGCCAGAAACCCTTAAGAGAAAGCGAAGGGATTTCATAGAGCTGAAGATCAAACACCTGAAAAAGACATTTGCCCAAAAGACGCTTCAAAATGTGAGTAGGATGCCTGTCTCTAGAAAAGCTGAGCGCTATCCTCACCAGGAACACAGGCAGATGCACAGAACTGAGGTTCGAATGGCTGCGTGGCAAGAAAAGCTGGCAGCTTCCCTGTGCAGGCAGAGCCCCAACTGGCCTTTGTCACCAGGCTGCGAGGTGTCATCGGTGTGATGCAAAGGTCCAAGCGGAGCTGTGGCTTCTTTGCCTGCGCCAGATCTTCAGTGGGGCCTTTGTTAAGCCCAGCAAGGCTTCACTTAGCCTGCGGGGACTGTAGAAACATATGCTGTGGGGATCCAAACCTGCAGCCAGCAAATGATCTAACTTACAAGCGTGGCTGTGGCAAAATCAGTAAGAAGATAATTGCCTTGATAGGTAGCAGTTCGATTGCTCGATCTCTGGGTAGGTACGGCATCATCTGCACGGATAATGAGAGCTGTACTTCTGGAAAATGCTTCAAAGAAGCAAATAACTTCCCGTGGTCTTTCAAGTTGTCATCTCCACAGGGTGGAATGAAGAAAAAGACAACCTACTTTGTAGAAGGTGGAGATGCTGGCCGCTGGGAAGACCAGATCAACAGGCTCATTCATTAGAAGCTCATTAGAAGAATGAACTACCATGATTATTTTTGTAGCCTGGTCAGTTAATAAACAGTGACTGCTTTCAAATGGAAAAAGAAAAGGCAAAAGTTCTTGCTTCTGTTCAAAATGCCACTGAAGCATGGAGACTCTTTGGTGCTCATACACCTCCATGCCAAAAACAAAGCCCTGGCATGAAGTATAAGCAGAGGAAACCAAAGGCAGAGCCAGGACAGAAAAGTTTCAGGAAGGCAAGAGTGGAGCAAAGGCTTGTTGGGTTATATGTCCAGAAGCAGGTGACTCCTGCAGATGTTGGAACCAAAGTGCCACACAAGAGACAGGCCCTAGAACCCGGCTGGCAGCTGCACACCTGGGCATGGGAGCCAGCTCTCCACTGCTCCAGCCCCTTCATGCAAGGAGGAAAACACTTAAAAAGGCACCTTCCTGTGACCCACAGAGAAGGGGATGGGGACACTGCATCACCAGGATCCATGGCCAGCAAGGAGGCTGGGTCTGAGATCCCTGCAATGACATTGAGAGCAGCAGGCCCAACAGCGTGAAAGCTGTCCTGCCCTGCCCAGGGCACCAGGTGAGGCAACTGCAGAGCAGTCAGAAACAGGTGGGCGAGAGGAAGGAAGAACAAAATGAAACAAAACAGCAAAACAAAACCTTCCAACTCAAAACAAAGATTACACCCAAAATTCCAAGCCCCTGAAGCTATCTACAGCTAAGGAAGAAACACAGTAAAATCAACAGTCAGTATAATAACTCTTTACAAATAAAACTTTTTAAAATAAGGAATTCTCAAAGCACTGTCATAAGCAAAACAAGAACAAACAATGAGAAATTAGAACGTATAACCCTGACATTACAGTAAAAAATATAAGAAAAATTGAACTCTAGACTAGACATAGCTGAGGACAGTCAGATGCTGGCATTGAAGCATTTCCCAGGATCGAGCAGAGAGCAAAGAGATTAAAATACATCTGTGAGAGAGTCCAGGGGTAGATTATGGATTCCCAGAGTAAGGGGGTGGAAAGAATGAGAGCAAATCTATTCTGAAGATAAAATAGCTGCAAAATTTTTGGAATCAAAGAAGTTCATAAGTCCTCAGATCAGAAGTGCACCAAGTGTCAAACAGCCTGAACAAGGGTGAGTCCACACTCACACACCAGGTACAGAAATTACAGTGTCATCCGGGTATGGTGGCTGACACCTGTGATCCTAGCACGTTGGGAGACCGAGGCGGGAGAACTGAGCACAGGAATTCAAGACCAGCCTGAGCAACATGGCAAGACCTTATCTCTGCACAAATAAATAAACAATTAAATTAGCCAGGTGTGGTGGGGCTCCCTGTAGTCCTAGCTACTTGGAAGGCTGAGGTAGGTGCATTGCTTGAGCCTGAGTTTGAGGCTGCAGTGAGCTATGATTGCACCATTGCGCTCCAGCCTGGGTGACAAAGAAAGACCCTGTCTCAAAAAAAAAAAAAAAAAAAAAGAAGATGAAGAAGAAAAGAAAAGAAAAAGAAATTACAAGCATCACAGGTAAAGAGCAAATATTAAAAGAGAGGAGAAAAGGTAATATAAAAGTAATGTATCAGTTAGATCACAAAAAATTTCTCATCAGATAAAATAGGGACTAGAGGTTGTGTTTTCAAAGTACCAAGGGAAAATATCTTTTACCTAATATCCTATACTATCTAAACTCATTCTAGAGTGAGCTCAAGAGGAATGTTTAAGATGTTTAAGGACTGTGCCAGTTTCCTATACATAGACATTCACCAAAAGAATTATGAAAAGTTGTATATCATTGAGAAGAAAAGCAAACCTGCAGAGAGGTCATGGTATACAAGACCAATGGCAAGTGCAGAATCTGATAAACTATATTGAAAATTAAATTAATTATTGATTAGAATTTTTGTTAAAACGATAAATTAAAAATCTGAACAAAAATAACCACATGGGATGGATAATGCTCAACAGGTTCTTAGAAGACACTATGTTGTCTGCTAAGTGCAGCTAAAGGAATACAATACTGCATGACAATTAAACAAAAAACAGGTATTAATGAATTAAAGATAGAGCATATTTGTTAGGCTACATTATATATATTGCATACATACTATATTATATATCAATTAAAGATAGTTACCAACAGAATGTGTATGAGCTTAGAAACCAGTAAAATGGTGAGAAAGAATATACAAAACAGTTCCAGTAGAACCAAAGCACAAAGAAAACTTTAAAAAGAAAAGCAAAGAAAAAATGAAGTAAAAACCAAAAGAAAAGAGTAGTAAAATAAGTCCAAATATGTCAGTTATAACAAGCAGTATGATGAATTAAACTAGTTATTAATAAAAGAAAAGTGAATAGGAAGGGTTCTGTTTTAGAGTGAGCAGGGGAGGCCCCCTTTGATAAGGTGATGTGTGATCAGGAACTTCAAATGAGTTTCAAGCAAGCTGTGCAGCTCTCTGGGAAAGAGAAATAGCAGGAGGAAGAAACGGCAAGTGCAAAGGCCCTGAGGTGGGAACATAGTGTATAAGGAATAGTGAGCGGGGAGAGAGAGAGAGAGAGGGTGAGAGAGAACATGAGCAGAAGAAAATAGAAGTGCGAATAGCAACCAGCACCAGGTCATGGGGAGTCTACAGACACGGTAAGATTGTGAATGTTATTCTGAGTATGAGCAGGGAAGGGCATGATCAAATGTATTTT
The DNA here is from genome assembly GCA_008750895.1 of Mirza zaza. Taxonomy (NCBI): domain Eukaryota; kingdom Metazoa; phylum Chordata; class Mammalia; order Primates; family Cheirogaleidae; genus Mirza; species Mirza zaza. The sequence goes on along the minus strand of VSMD01008807.1, from coordinate 33,698 downwards.
TAAAAACATAACTCTGCTGCTGTGCAGACAGGCAACTGTAGGGGAGCAAGAGATGAAGAGGGGACTGGCTGAAAGGCCACAGAGTAGTCCAGGCACAGGCGTGCTAGCTCGTGCTGAGTGCAGTGTTGAGGGGGAGGGGCTGCCGCAGAAGCCTGTTCTAAGGTAGAGCTGTCGGATTTGCCAATGGATCGGATGTCAGGCACAAGAGTCAGGATAGCCCGGAGGTTTTCAGCCCTAGCGACTAACAAGGTGACGTCTGTGTGACATAATAGATATTGTGCATGTGCGTGGGGAAGGATGGAACAGCCAATAAACGGTGATGAGACGATTGGTTGTCCACATGGAGAGACATATTAGACTCAGACCTCACACAATAAAAGAGATTAAGTTCCTGATGTGTTTAAGACCTAATGAAAAAGGCAAAACTTTGGTATTTTTAAAAGAAAAATAGGAAAAATGACTACTGTCTCATTTATGAGTGGGACCGGGTTTCTTAAAATGCAAAAGAAAAATCCAAACAATTAAAAGTAAATAAATTTTATTATTTATGACTGTAAAATTTTCCTCTGAAATAAAAACTCTTAAACAAATTGAGAAGAAAAGCCACAGGGTGAAAGGAGATATTGTTAATACTCATAACTGGCAATGAATGAGTACACAGGACATACAAAGAGCACCTACAGATCAATTTGAAAACGGCAAATCTATAAAAACAGGCCAAGGATTTGACAAGGCAAAGGACAGAAGAGGAAACTAAATGATTAATCCTACAAATGACAAGATTGCTCAAACTCCTCCGTAATTAAGAAAACATGTGTTGAGATAGCACCATCATTTGATACTCATCAGTTTAGCAAAAATTAAAGTGTCTGACAACACAAGAGTTAGCCAGTAAATGAAAAAGCAAGAAAATTCTTATTTTCTTGTATTGCAAGAGAATTGTAAACTCCTACAATCGCTGAGAAAAACAGTTTGCAGAAGCAAATCTACTTGGATACACAGTGCAAGGAGGCAAATGGCAGCCTTGTTTGTGCGTCTGGAAAAGCCAACCCTTGCAAACTTCTGGGAGAAACAGTCCGCCCTGGGCTTCCCATTTTCCTGCCTTTCTTACTGGGTGTACCAAGACTACAAAGCCTTTATAGCTCTTTACTGGCTCCTTTTTTCAGGCTGTGGTTGCAGGGGGGAACCTCAAAGGATGAGGTAACACTCTGCTCTTCATTCTTGACTGCCTGCTGGAAATCCGGGGGTTCCCCGTTCAGGGGTCCCCTGCTGTAACTTGTTCTACTGCTTGTGCGGGAGCACGTGTGGGCACTGGGGCTTCAGGAGCAGCGCACATACGCGAGCTATTGCTCTGGCTGCGAACGCTGAAGTCCGTTGTCTCTGGTTCGGGAATCTCCTGTCTTCAGCCAGTGTCCACAGAACTGAAGCAGCCTAATTTTCAAGTTTCTAAGCGGGGCGACATCGCAGATCCTTCCATAGCTCCTGACAGAAGCCACTTAAATATCCATCATCATCATCATGTGAAATACATATGAAATGAAATACTATACGCTACTTAAATGAAACAAAGGTAGCCGTATCTGTCAGTGTTATAAACCAAAAACAGAATGACGAGTGAATAAAAACTTGCTGGAGAATGATGTGTTCACACGGAAGTTCGATGCTTTGCTACGCGGGGCTTGCAGTTCGCTGATCTGTCGTAATGACAGCGCCGCTCTGGGAAGGAGAAACGTCAGTGTGAGGACAGGGAGGGAGGTGCGGCAGGGCTTCCGTGGCCCCCGCGTGTTTTATTTCTTAACAAAAACACTGACACAGATTTGGCAAAATGTTAGAATTTCATAAGTGGGAATATAGGTGTTTGGTGTTCATTATGTTATTTTTGTACCTTTCTGTACATTTGAAATGTTCCATAATTTCAACATGCCAGCAGTACTGGCGTGTCACATTTTGTGCCGTCGACCTGTCCCAGATGCACACAGTGACTGCACACGTTTTCCTTCACGTACGAATCCAGGTTCTCCCGGATGGAACGCTAATGTTTCCAAAGGTATAAATATGTGTCTTTGTAGGTGGAAACTTCTCTTGAATTAAAAAATCCCCCAAACCAGGAGCCTGGGAGAAACAGCATTAATGGGCCTGACAGCGAGGAAATCAGACACTTTTGTTTTTTTTTAAAAAAAAAAATCCATAAAAACCCTAACTTGAAGGCAGAGAAAGGGCCCAGGCTGTCCCTAACTCCTGCATTGCTCTCTCTGCGGGGCCTTTGTCCCAGCCGCTGTCCCTGCCCCAGCCGAATGCACAGAGTGAACTCATGTGTGCACGGGCTGTGTACATATGGCTTTGATTTGGGAGGAAAGATGAATCACTCCGGCTGGTAACCTGACCTTCGCCTTCTGCTGGTAAACAGTTGAAAGACACTCAGTGCATTCTCTGCCTTTTACAACCAGAGGAGCAAATAAAAGGGCCCTGGAGGGGCCTGGCTTGAATGGAGGAAACCATTTATCACCTTCAGGGGAAAGAGAATGTAAATAGGTTCAGATTTACTCCCTGGTCCTCCCTTGGCCAGGACAGCCTTAGAAATACTCACCTTGTTTCGGTTAGCGGGCCAGGGGGCAGAGGTCAACGGGGCCGCTCCAGCCAGCTCTGTGTGGCACCACAACAGGCCACACAAAGAGACACTGTTTAAAATCGGAATTCCTTTCACCCTGAGTAAGTTTCCAAAGCAAAGGGAGTATTGGTGGAGACCTCACTGTTTGTCCTGCCTCTTGCAACAAGAACATCTAGACGTTCAGATCAGAAAAAGAAAGAGGTCTGTCCCCAGGTCTGCTGTCCCACAGGGGTTTCTCATGCAGTTGTTGCTTGGGGTGCATCTCTCTAAACCCGAGCAGGCAGGAGCGGGGGTCAGGGGGGGCGCGCGCACCGCGCCGCGTTTTGATCAGCTATGAAATGAGAGTAGCTCGTTTGAGAGCAAATCAAGGCTGTGGCCAAACCCTCGTCAACAGTGAAATTGGGACATGTCTGGCCACCGGGGGCCCAGCCTGCCTGGAAGCAGGTGGCTGGAGAGCCTGGGATTCTCATCAGAAAAGGCACGAGAGAGCCGGGCACACAGGCCAGGGCCAGTCGCACGGGCTGGGCTAGGAGAGGCGATGTCCTCAGTGACTATGACTATGGCATGGCCCCTGTTACCACCTGCCTCCCTGAGGCCCCAGCCCCGGCCACCCTGTAGAGTCCTCAGGGCCTGCTCCTCTCGTGAACAATCCGGAGCACCAGGGCTGGGAGTGGTGGCAGTGCCCAGGGACGGTGACGTCCAGCAGAATGAGCCATGACTCCCCAAACCAGAGGGAGTGCCAGGCACCTCCACCTAGCCCTGGGCTGCTGACTTCACTAAAGGAGGTCAGAAGGAAAAAAAAAAATGACAAGATCTTTCTTGGTAGCCGATGCACAAGTCCCCAGAGATGTAAGCCAGGGTTTGGGAGGATTTTGAATTGTCCTCTTGCAATGGCCCATTGAATAAAAACTAGCTAAATATACTTCTGTGTATAATTCTGTCAATATGCATCATTTCTTAGGCAAAACCAAAGGCAAGGAGTTTGAGTGCCAAATTTTTGTCAATTTTGAGGTTCTCAGTGCAGTGTTTAAACTTTGTATTGGTTTGCTAGAGCTGCCTTAACAAAAGTACCACAAACCGTGTGCCACAAACAACAATTTGTCGTCTCACCGTTCTGGAGGCAGGAAGCCTGAGAATGAGGCGTTGGCAGGTTAGCTCCTTCCCGGGGCTGTGAAGGAGACGCTGGCTCAGGGCTCTCTGCTTGGCTGCAGGTGGCTGTCTTCTCCCCATGTCTCTTTGCACCAACCTCCCTCTAGGCATTTCTGGGTCCAAATTTCCCTTTTTGTGAGGACACCAGTCAAATTGGCTTAGGGGCCCACCCTCCTCCAGTATGAACTTACCTTAACTTGATTGCATCTTCAAAAACCTTATTTCCAAATGAGATCACATTCTGAGGGAGGGGGGTTAGGACTCCAATGTAGACATTGGTAGGCACACAATTCAGATCACTTTCTAGAATGGTTAAAGCAGTTGACAATCATGTCAACACTGTATCGGGGCGTCACGTTATTGCAAATTCCCTGGCACCAAGTGCCATCTTTTTTAAAAAAAATACTATTGATGGATTTTTGCAAACTTGTAATTCATTTTCAAGTAAATTGGCCACTTATGAATTGGCTGTTTAAGTCCTTTCAAAAAAGGTAAGAGTATTTCTCCCCTTATAGTAGCTATTATTCCATGATATGCCAAGAAGGAAAGCCAGGGCTAGAAGCTCAGTAAGCAGATGTGCTGTCCCTGCAGGGTGGCCCGGTCCGTTTCCACCTCACTGGGAACAAACATCTTTCTAGAAATAACCGTGTATGTAGTAGGAATAACATGAAATTTAGAATCAGAAGAACAGGGTCTAAGTCTCAGCTCTGGCACTTCCTAAATGTGTAATTTTTCCAACTTCTTGAAGCCTTTGTTATCTCACAGGTAAAATGGATCAAATCTTACCCTCTTCACTCAATTTTTGAGGATTAAATGGGATGTTAATGTCCCACACTCTGTGCTGTGATTCATGGGCCCTAGCGCTGCTCTGAAGGAACAGATTCTACCCACGGAGCAAACAGGCCCACGCCATTAGAGGAGCCAGATGACCACGAACGCCAGACTATTTGTATGGATTAGCGGTTTCTGCACAGGAGAAAGGGCTTGGTCATCTCATTTCTTGTTCTCTGTGTCGGAATCAAATCACACTGAACTATTCATCGACCTAAAATTCAATTACTTGTCATATTTTTTATTCAGCCATTTCCTCCTTTCCTTAGTAAATTTAATTTTTTCTCATTCTAGTGAAGCTCCTTGGCAAAATCAAATCATGGTTCTGTTTTAATCAGAGTAATTCACCAGTGATGGCTGAAGCACCGATAGGATGTGGATTTGGTGGAAGAGTCTTAGGTGGACAAAGGATGGTGCCAGTGTGACTTCACACTTGTCCTCCATAAAGTGGCAAGGCTGCGCCCACACCTCCAAAAGGGTGTGTCTATCTGTGGCCACTGGAGGACCAAGAAGGCAAGACTGTGAAAGACTACAAATTGGCAGAGCATTTTCTCAAACGCAAAAGGCAACTCTAACTCAATCACAGCCTTCCTGTAGGAAGCACTATTTATAGAACAATGTATATTATAATCAACTTATCCCCATGAAGTAGACTATTTCAGATAAGTCCCATTTCCAATTTTGAAATGGATCTTTTATCCCTTTTCACGCACCTGCACCCCTTTGTACTCGGGACCAGGCTGTGGGCGCTTCGCAGCTCCTGCAGGCCCTTCCCCCAGCCTTGGTGGCACGTGCACACACAGAGGTGCTGTGTGATGTGTTCTCCCACCTCCAGCCGCTGCACTTCTCGGGCACCTGCGCCCAGGGCATGGCCCGGTAGTGGGCGGGGCACGTGGTGGGTGGGGCCGTGGTGGGCGGGACCCGGTGGTGGGTGTGGACTCTTTGGCTGCTACCAAGTATCCGACCAAAGGGGTATTCCTTCTGAGGTCTTGTCAGCTCTTTAGAGAGCTTCCCAGAGAGCAGGACTCAGGGGCTGGGCCCTCGGGAGACACCTTTCTCTGTCTCTCTGTCTCTGTCTCTATCTCAGTCTCTCTCTTACACACACACACACACACACACAAACCCCACGTACCTCACATCTGTGTCTTTTCATAACCCAAGAGGCACAGAGGGGTGTATTTCTCTTTTTCCTCCATAATCCTCTCCAAAGTTTGCAAATATTGCGCGTGTGTTTCTATGTCTCCTATCTTCCTAATTCCTTGAACGATTGCTTTGGGAAGTCAAAGCCAGCCCGGTTCAGGGGTTGTTGTTACCATGTGTTTGTTTGTTTGTCATCATTGCTCTCCAACCATCATGTCCTTTCTCAGGTGCACCAGGGATTTGACTGTTTGCCTGAGTCATAAAAAGGGAACAGGGAGAGTGAAAGGGGAAAATATTAATAGCAGGGAGCAGAAACAATTTGGCCAATTTCTGAAAAATACATAAAAATATTGCCTTCCCATGTCATGAAACGCCTGCATTCCAGAGCTATTTGGGGGCGAGAGTGGTGGCGATTCAGCTCAGGGACCAGCAGGGTAGTGACTGCAGGCTGTGCCACCCGGGTGGATGACACGTTCTGATAGGTGCGGGTGAGGATACAAACAGGAGTGTCGCAGGACGCTCAGGAGAAAAAGCAGCATTTCCTGGCACTTTTAGATGTTTTCTAAACTGTCATAATGTCTATAGCAATTGTAGGATATATGATATTTTTTTCACTTTACTGCAAAAGAAACTAAGGTATCAGAAGACTGAGTAACTTTCCCCAAAGTGTTCCCAGCTCTTCAATTTCCTATTCGAGGCAATGGGCCAACCACGTACACACACAGCGGCTCAAGCTGGAAGCCTGGGTTCACCCTGGACTTCCCATCCCTCAGCCCACTTTCTCCGTCCAGCAGACAGTCAACGACGAGCCGGCCCTTCCTCCTGTCTTCCTGCCCGTGGCCACCATCAGCTTCAGCCACCTGGGTCCCTGCTCGGGCCTTTACAGCAGCACCCGGGTGGTTTCCTGCTCAGGCAGCTCCCCATCCAGGCTCCAGAAATAATGTTGAGCTTCCCCGTGTGTCTGTCTGGGACAGCGCCGCAGGTGTCCCTTTCAGAGCAGCCCCTCACCTCCACGGCAGGAAGAGGCTCGATGGTTTTCTCCTTGGAGAGGTTAGTGTGGCCTCAGGCACACGTCCATCGGAAACTCCCGTTTTCTCACCGTCAGACTGGAACACGTTTTCCTGAAGTCTAAAATAATTTAAAGTTTATGAAACCAGGATGGTTTTCATCTAGATATAAAACCTTTGCCTGAAACATGGAAGACACACACATGCTGATCCATTGGCAAGAATTAAAGTCAGTCCCTCGGTCTGTTTTCCACCCGGGTGTCCCCAAACTATGCCAAATACCTTTTGGTTACATATTTTCTGACGGAGACACCTGGGGCAGGGACTGAAGCTAGAGTGTGGGCTAGTGTGGACGGGTCTCGTCCTCGCACTCCCAGGTCACGTGTGCCATCAGTCCCCTCACTCCCAGCGACGCCTCTGAGCTCTGGACGCAGCTGGCCCGGAGGCAGCAAAGCCCGGGGAAGGAACGAAGGCTGACGTTGCCCTGCTTGGTTGAAATTCTCAATACATAACAGGAGGCAGGACATTTGCCTTCGTTTTTTGGAAGCATGAGGAAACAGTTTTCATTACGCACAGAATGTTGCCTGTTTCCCCCGTTCCGCTGTGACTTTTGCTCAGCCCTTGCCTGCTCTGCCCTCTGCTCCCGAGTGTTACGGCTCCCCTCACCTCCGCAGCGCTTTGCAGCCCGCGTACCATGCTGGCTGTTGGCGGCGTTGTCTCCTCCTTCGGCCCTGCTGTGTAGACGTTGTTAGCTCGTTTCCTGTGCGAGGCAGACTGGGAGAAGTCCCCTGTCCTGCCCGTGGCCACAGGCAGCGAGACAGGTAGTCCTTGCATGAAGAGTCATGAGACCCAAGCCAAGGTCTCTGATACCAGGAGGTGGTGGAGAAGCCAGGCAAAGCCAGCTACAACCAAGATGGCCATGAGAAAGGGACCTCAGTTTACCCTCACTGCTCATTACACCCTGCTCATCATGTGTCAGCATAAAACAATGACAGTTCACGACAGTGCATGACAGTTCACAAATGCCACAGCAACTCCCGGGAGTTACCCTGTGTGGTTCAAAAGGAGAAGGAACCCTCAGTTTTGGGAAGGCCCCACCCATTTCCCAGGAATTTTATGAATAATCCTCCCTCCACTTAACATAAAATTAAGTAGAAGGCGTGAAGTAAGACCCCGGAACTCACAAGGTGCTGCTCTCTGTTGCTCTGAGACACAGCCGCTGGGCTGCCTGCGGAGCACGCCTTCCTTCTGTCCCTTTGTTACTTCAACAACCTTGCTTTTGCTTGACTGTCGGCTCACTCTTGAATGCTTTCCTGCACAAAGCTAAGAACCCACTCGGCCTTCAGGCTGGACCCCAGCTTTGGGGTCCACTTTCCTGTATCAGTAACCAGAGCTGGAGCCAGGTCCTTTCAGTAGCTGGGGTAGATTGTCATGATGAGACAGTGTAATACCTTAGTCTCCCTATGGGCAACTGCAGTTCTGAGCAAATGGGCTGCCTCTGAGTTGAACAGACTTAGACTTATAACCAGAGGTCCTGACTTGAATCCCCATGTTGCCTGTTCTCAGCAACTTGGGCAAATCTTATAACTCCCCCGAACATCAGATTCTGAAGTAGTCACAGGAATCAAGTGAAGCCATTCTTCCCGAAGCAGACCTGTACTGTCTGCTCCCCGGTAAGCCCTGGAGTGGAGACAAAAGTTAGGGTCTGCTGTAGCAGCACAACTGTTGCTATGAGAGATCAGAAAATAAATTCCAAAATATACCATTAAATTGTGCTGAGATATGCAAAATGCCTGGCATATTTGATTTTCCCATAAAGAAGTTGACCTCCTTACTGGTTTAAGATTTGGCTGTTTAAAAACAAAATCATAAAAATATGTAGGGGAGATTGTTCTAGATTAAAGGATATTAAACAGACATGACGATCAAATATAACGTGAGATTCTTGGCTGGATTTCATATTTAAGAGTCTATAAGGGACATTTGGTGGTCAAAAGAATAATATTTGAATTAATAATATTAAGTTCCTTAAGCATGATAATGGCTGTATGGCTATATAGGAGAATATCTTTGGTGAGGCTTTTACTGGTGAAGTGTTATGATGTCTGCCAGTGTTTTTAAGTGGTTCAAAATATATGTGTATATGGGGAAACACTTTAAGACATTGGCTTGAACAAAGATTTTTTTGGGTAGGACCTCAAAATCATAGGCAACAAAACCAAAAATAGATATATGTGATCACATCAAACTAAAAAGCTTCTGCACAGCAAAGGAAACAATCAACAAAGTGAAGAGACAACCTACAGATTGGGAGAAAATGTTTGCAAACTATCCATATAACAGGGGATTAATAACCAAAATATATAAGGAACTCAACTCAATAGCAAAAAAATAAATAATCTGATTTAAAGGTGGGCAAATAATCTGAATAGGCACTTCTCAAAATAAGACATACAAAAGGCCGATACAAATATGAAAAATGCTCATTATCACTAATCACAAGGGAAATGAAAATCAAAACTTCAATGAGACATCATCTCACCTAAGTTAAGATGGTACTATCAAAAAGAAAATACTGGTGACTACGCGGAGAAAGGGAACTCTAGTACACTATTGGTGGAAATGTAAATTAGTACGACCACTATGGAAAACAGCATGGAGGTTCCAGAAAACATTAAAAATAGAAATACCATATGATCCAGCAATCTGCTGGGCATATATTAGAAAGAAAAAAATATTATTATAGTATATCCAAGATGTATCTGCACTCCCATGTTTACTGCAGCACTATTCACAATGACCAAGGTATGGAATCAGTCTAAGACTCCATCAACAGCTGAATAGATAAGGAAAATGTGGCATATATACATAATGGAATATTATTCATCCAAAAAAAGGAAGAAATCCTGTCGTTTACAGTAGTGTGGATGGAACAGGAGGTCGTTTTGTTGGGTGAAATAAACCAGGCACTGAAAGACAAGTATCATGTGTCCTCACTCAGATGTGGGAGCTGAAACAGTGGATCTCCGGGAGGCGAAGAGTAGAGTGACGGTTACCAGGAAGGGAGGAAGACGAAGAAAGGTTGGTTAATGCTTCCAAAAATACAGTTAGGTAGAAGGATTAATTTCTAGTTATCGATAGCACAGTAGGGTGACTATAGTTAACAATAATTTATTGTACTAATAGATGTCAAAATAGCTAGAAGATTTGAAATATTCCCAACAGAAATAAATGATAAATGTTGTGAGGTGATGGATCTCCCAGTTACCCTGATTTGATCATTACAAGTTGTATGCATGTAGCAAAATATCACATGCACTCATAAATATGTACAACTATTCTGTATCAATAAAAAAAATTTTAAATAAAAATCTACGTGTATATGAAAGAGAGCCAGAGAAAGAAACTAAGAGAGAGCGAGAGAGGGCAAAAAAATGTGAGAAAACGTTAACATTTGCTGAATCCAGGTGAAGGGTCATGGAGGTTCAATGTGTTAGTCTTTCAACTTTTTTATAAGCTTTGAAATGAAAAATTGGGAAAAATAAATGTTAAATCATAGTCCTCCCAGAGAAAAGAAATGAACCGGAGCCCTATAGTTCCAATCAATTCCTTCATTTTGGTTCTCCCCATCAGTGTGGATCTGAAGTGGCTCCTCCTCCCACACAGAGAGGGGCCAACAGGTGCAAACTCTGCGATGCATCTGATGGAACCCAGTGGCCTTCCTTCTCCTTCCAGAGAGACAGAGCTGTCCATGGCTTCCACCTCCCGCCAAGACTCCACGTTATCCCTGCTGTTCCCAGCCTGATATGCAAGTTCCCAGAGAAGGGAGCACCTAGTGTTCTTGCCTACTTCTCTGCTCATAAATGTCCCCAATAAGCCTGGGTTGGTGTCTACAGCAGGAAAGGCTAGTGTTGCCTGGGACCTTCAGCCACGTGACCTCTCAGGAAAGCCTCTTCCAGGGTGCACACATCTCATGTGAGGGACAGGGCAACTTTCTGTGGCCCAGAGAACCCTAGAGACCTTTGGTGGGCAGAGGCGGGTTGACCCTTTTCTCATCATTGTCTTCCCAAGGATCTCGCATCTCTCTTCCAGTTGGCGCTGGGTGTTTTCCTAATAGTTTGCTCTTCTCTCCTCGCTTTAGCTCTTTGTGGTGTAGCCCACCACAAGAACTTCACCTCTAAAGGCCTCCTCCCATGTCTCTGATTTATCTTTCAGTCTAAAATCCTGTGCCTCCAAGACAAGGGCACTACAATGAAGTGTGTAATATATTTATAAAACATCTACTGTGTTGTGTGTCCTTCCACCCTAAGTTGCAGAAATCAATCCCAGGAAAGGAGCTCAAAATACTTGGTTTCAACATGGAAAGTAAAATTCAACAGAAGAGCTTGCTCTGCCTCATGAGGTTCTTTTACACCATGGTTATTATTATTTTATCTAAAAAGCCTAAAATATTCATCACCATAACCATCTCCAACTTTTAGGTGGTGAAAGTATTTCCCCAGGAAACTATAAAATGACACCCACCTTTCAACAAAACCTTGTACAAATTTAAGGCAGATATTCCTTTTGATTCAGTAATTATACTTGCTGAAACATTCTAAAGAAATAGTCACAGACCTGGTATGACTTCTTTGCCACTGTGTAGAATCAGACAGACCATAATCAGAGCCTCCACTCTTTCCTGGGTGAGAGGTGAGCACACCCCCAAATGGATATTCCCTCCCTAGGGTTTGGATCTTGAACAACAGTACGAAACACTCAAAATGCTCTGAGTTTCACTCCAAGAAGGAGTGTTGTGTCCTTGGGCCCTGCAGGTCCAGCCCAGTGCCAACCTCCTGTCAATTCTACAAGCCTCCTGTGGGTTCTGCAAGCCCCCAGGGTCCTCCCTATGCCCCCTTTATTCTGAAGGTAGCCGGGGTTGATGTTATTGCTCACAACCAAAGACACATCAGCAGATACAACAAAGGAATCCACGTGCCGATTGTATCAGGTAAGCTTTCTTACCCCTTTCGACAGTTCCATCATCCACCATTCTAATTACAGGTTCACCTGAGTTTTTCTAAGCAGTTAAACCAGATTATCCCTGTACATGTTGCTATAAATCCAGTGCCCTGGCAATGTAGGTTCACAAGCCAGTGGCCTTTCTAACTATTACTCTTGATTCCCAGTGCCAATACGGCACCTGACTCCAACAGGTATGCATGAACATTTATGAAATGGGCAAAAAAAAAATGAGCAAATAAGTGTGCAGCACCTACAAAGGAAAAAACTAATGGCATAATTTTTAAAAAGTTCATAGGCCATGAACATGGAAAGCATAGTAAAAGAATATCATGAACAACTCTATGCCCACAAATTTGGTAACTTAGTTGGACCAATTTCTTGAAAGATGCAACCTACCAAAACTCATTTAAAAATATGTATACTACAAATAGACCTATATTTATTAAATAAATTGAATCCATATTTAATAACCTTCCAAAAAAGAAATCACTGGGCTCAGATGGTTCACTGATGAATTTCGCCAAGCAATGAATTTCACCAAAATTCATTTCTGATGAATTAAGGAAGAGCTTATACCAATTCTCTACAATGTGTTCCAGAACATACCGGCAGAGATGATACTTCCTAACACATTCTATGAGGCCAGCATTGCTTCCAACCAAACCCAGACAAAGGCATTACAAGAAAGGAAAACTGCAGACCAATATCTTTCATCAACATAGATGCAAAAATTCTCAACAAAATATTAGCAAATTAAATCCAACAATGTATAAAGTGAATGATATGCTAGGATCAAATGGGAGTTATATCAGGTGTGCAAGTCTTGTTTGATTAACATAATCCAACACATCAAACAGCTAAAGAAGAAAAATAAGTCTCTTAATTAAATTAAAAAAAAACATGGGAAAATGTTATTTCTAAGAAATTGATTGTCCCCCCAAGATAATCAGTTTCTTAAAAGTTCCCCTATAAATACAAGAGTGAACACCCTGCGAGCTAGACCAAACATACGAAGTGTCTGTTGCCCTACCTGTTCGTGGGCAGCTGGGCAGAGACGCCTGCTGGGCTTGGGACCCTCATGGCCACAGGTGTGTTGGCCAAGAGCCTCCTGGGCCCATACCCTCAACATGCCTTGGGCCTCACTCACCCTCTTCCTCTCCCTGCCTTCCCCCTCAGGGATGGACACCACTGTGAACCTGATTTGGCAAGAAGGAAACCTGAGCGTTAACCCTTGACCTCTTATCTCTTACTTAAGATATCCTATGGATTTCTCTTCCTTGCTATTTCTTGACTCTGCCCGCTCATCTGAGTCCTCATTTCTAAGACTACAGTTAAAGTATCACAGAGTTTCCTCTGGAATTTGATTACATTCTCCTAACTTGTCTCGCCGGCCACTCTCTGATGCATTTTCCAATCAGTATCCAGAGTTAATTTTTAAGAATGAAACTCTGACTTCCACACTCTGCTTTAAGGCCTCCACTCCCAGGACCTGGCTTCCTCTCTTCCATCTTCATTACGCAGGATCCAGTCCTACTAACCTACATGTGGGTCCCCAGCGTCACCCTGTCACTGTACGTGCAGCTGGGATACAGCACGGAGTTCCTGCCCCATAGACCAGACACGCGCGTGGGGAGGAACCCAGGACAGACGCGTGAGCACACCCAGGCAAACACACTGTCGGGCCTGAAAGGTGTTAGGAAGAAGATAAAATTGAAAATAGGGTAGAGATTTCCTGAGGGGCAGCCACAGTGGTAAGATGTGGAGACATCTGAGTGAAACTTAGTGCTGGGGAGGCCGCGGCGTACAGGCCTAGGGGGACGGAGAAGGCGGAGAGAGGGAGAGGACAGCCAGCCAGGCCAGACCACATAGGTCCTTGTGGACCATGGTAAGTAAGGCTTGGAGGACTAGTGGGGTGGAAGTCACGGGAACGAGGTGACATACTGAGATGAGAGTGATGTGCTGCCTCTGGCTCTTGGCTGCAGAAGTGGAGAAAGACTGACTAGGCAGTTCTTGCCACAACCCAGGCAACAGGTGGCCATAGCTGGCCTGGGACAGTAGCTGTGGCTTGACTGCAGCTTTGTGGTGGAGGTAGAACTCCCAGGGTGAACTGGAGGTGGGCGTGGAAGGAACACAGGAGTCTATCTGACGCTAAGATGCTGGCACACTGGGGAAGGCTCGACAGAAGGCAAGAGCTCTCTGCGCCATGCTGCCATGCCATCTGACACCCAAGGGGAGGTTCAGAGTGAGCCACTGGGCAGCTGTGTCAGGAACCAGGAGAGAGGTCCAACCAAACGCATTTCTGGTATTCACAGACGTGGTTCTTGTCGAGATGACCTCTAGGAGCTAGAGAGACAGAAATCTAGGGGCAGTTTCTCATGCAGAGTTCTCTGCAAAAGGCCACTGCCTCCTGCAAGGGGATGGAGAAAGCGCAGCCCGTGAGGTGGAGGAACCACCAGGAGAAGGTGCGGGCCGGAGGGAAGTAAGACAGCAAGCGCTCGGGGGGGGGTGTGGGCCGACCCCCGAGTGCCGCTGAAGGTCCACTCAGGTAAGGACCGAGTCCTGAGGGTTGGCCGAGGTGAGAGGGAGGCCACTGGTGATGGGCCATCTCGAGTATGGGACAGATGGCATGTGAAGAGGTGGGACAAGTACCAACAACTGGGCGAGAAGTTTGGATAAACCCCAGCTCAGAAACATCTCATCTGGGAAGCTGTGCTGCCCCCACAGGTGGAACAGATGTGTCCTCAGCGCTCCCTAATCCCGGCTCCCATGCAGAGATGGCAGCTGGCTGGCTTGCTGGCCTCAACCGTGTCTGGGGGCTCCCAAGGGTGGTCTCACGTGGGCCACAGCTTCTGCACCCAGCACTGGGCTGGCACCTGGGCACCGTCAAACAGCGTTTGCAAACCAGACAAAACACTCCAGAATTCATGAAGAACTCTCAACACTCAACAGTAAGAGAACAAACAATCCAACTGAAAAACAGTGAGAAGACCTGAACGCTTCACCAAAGGAAATACACAGGTGGCGAATAAGCACATGAAAAGTGGTCAATGTCTCTAGCCCTCAAAAAAATGTGAATTAGAGTCTCAGTGGGATGTGACAACCTACTACAACAGCTGAGGTAATCCTGCCAGTGTCAAATGCTGGTTAGGCTGTGGAACAATGGACCCCTCTACGTTGCTCGTGAGAATGCAAAGTGGTAGAGCCATTCTAGAAAATAATTTGGCACTTTCTTATGAAGCTAAGAACATGCTCACCATATAACCCAGCAATCCCACCACTGGGTATTTGCTTTAAAAAATACCCTAAAGAAATTTGGGGAGTTTACAGCCTGTACATAAATGTTTATGGCAGCTTTATTCATAATCACCAAACTCCAGAAAAAATACAGGAGTCCATCAGTGGGTGAATGGGTGGAGCAGCTGCACGGTGGAGTGGTGTCATCGAGCAGAGGAGTGGGCCATGTGCACGCAGCAGGACGAACCCCAAAGACGTCGTGCTAAGTGAATGAAGCCGTCTCACAGGTGGATTCCATTTATGTGACATTCTGGAAAAGACAAAACCACAGTGACACAGAATGGCTCAGTGGTTGTCAAGAATTGACAGATGTGACTCTGAAGGACAGCGTGAGGAGGTTTTGGGGGCTTAGGTAGAATGTTTCTCTGTCCTAATTGCCACTGTGGTCACTTAGATCTGTACATGTGTTTCAATTCATAGAACTATACGCCAAAAGTCAGCATTACTGTATGCTAACTTAAAACATGTCATTTGTTTAAATGATGATTTAAAAATCATCATTTGCTGAATGGATCCTCAATAACACCAGTTTCTAGTATTTCTTAGTTATTTTGCTTCATTCTAACCAAAATGGGTAACACTTTTGGACTAGGAAGAAGAAAATCCACCCAGGGCACTTCAGGGCTGGCTGCAGCGTGCCGTGTGCCCTGACAGTGGCACCGAGGGCACAAGCCTGCGCGGCTGGTCCAGAGCTGCTGTCCTCCTGGGCACGTGGGCGCTGAGCACAGCCTTCTCTCTTCCTCCGCCCGGGACCAGGTCCCTCCTCAGGCTCATCTCCGGCTCTGAGACGGTGGGCGCAGCTCTCCAGCTCACTGAGTCGGCTGGCCCGTCTACAAATCGGATGGAATGTTTCCCAGTTTACAAGCCGGTTGTAAGAACTACGTGAGGGCGTTTTCTAAGGCACAGCGCGACGCAAAGTGGAGGCCGCTCTGTGTCCCATGACCACTGCTCTCCTCCTCGACACTTGCAGCCGCCACGTCCTCAGCAAGGCCTGGGTGACGGCGCTGAGTCTGGGCCCTGGCGCCCTTCCTCTGGCCTTGATTAGGGAGGGGACACAGGGTCTCGGGGACACAGCCCACTTGGGCAGCTCCTTCCCAGCACCAGATGTGCCGATTATCTGTGTTTTCCTTGGGGGAGGAGGGAGGAAGTAGGCTGTCAATATAGAGACAGACTCACTTATTTTAATAAATTGTCATGAAAAGTAAAATAAACATGACCCTGCTCATAAGGATGAATCTGGCCAGAGAGAGCCCAGGAAGGAGAAGACAACAAAGAAGTAAGCACACAGCATTTTCTCCTTGGATGGGCCAGCGGTCCCGCGGCAGCATTAACCATATTCTTAAGGGCAGCGTCCCTGTGCGGCAATGCCTCGGCACGTGGGCTGGGGACACGCCCCAGAAGCTTGGTATTTCTCTTACATGGAAAGCTCGTGCAAATTATGAAAATCCCCGTAACACGATCCCTGTAAACATGTGAATAATACACACAGATAATTCACAACAGAAGAAAAAAAATTAGGGAATATACATATGCGAAAATGTTCAACCCCCCAGAGATTAAAGAAATGAAAATCAAAATGATGAGATTCTTTCATTGTCTACCAAATTACCAAAAACTTTAAAAATAATATAATACCTAAAACTGGTAAAATCATGGAAATTCATATGATGCTGATCGATGTATAAATTGGTAAGAACTATTTTCAAAAGGAATTTGGCAATATGTATTAAATACTATAAGATTTATCCATACCTTCTAACCTGATGTCTAGGTCTATTAAACAGTACTCCAGGTCAGCAAATCTTACTAAAGAAAACTTGTAATATATATTTTTTAAACAACCAAACAAACAACTCTAAATATACAAAAACATTCTGTGTACACAGTTATTCATCACAGTATGTTTGGAAACAATCTATCTTTGGACTATTTTAAACCATTTTACAAATGGCTTCAAAGAACTTTAAATAGCATGGTGAGATATTTATGATATAATGTTGAATTATTAATCAAGTTATGAAGTTATTTATTTAGAACAGCTTCAATTATATAAACATTTGCATACAGGCTGGACAAAAATGTAATAAAATGCCAGTAGTGGTCATATTTTGATACTTGGACATATTTAATTTTTGTTCTAACTTGGCATCTCTAATTTTTTAATGAAAATGTGTTTTTAGTGGAAAAAATAAACAAAGAAGCTTAAAATCGAGCTTACCCTTCTAATGACCCTATGGCTCATTGATCATCCCTGAGAGCGTCTGAATCTTTCTTGAGCCTGTTTATGTTGTCAACCCATGACCTCTGGGTAATGAGTTCCTTAAGTTTGCCACCATGGTGGGAAGGACTCCCTCCTCTCCTCCTGAAGCTACCTTTTCAGACCCTACGCACGCCCTGGGTCCCAGCAGTGTCGGCTGACTGGGCAGAATGGAGGACCACAGGTCCCTTGAAAATTCCGTGACGCCCAAGCACCCTGCATATAGATGGGGGTGGCCAGGGCACAGAGCTGTTTGGCAACGTCCGGGAAAGTCGAAGGTGCTTACACCCTACAGCCAGCAGTTCCCTTTCTAAGAATATTCCAGAGAAACTCACACACAGAGCCCTCCCGTGACACTGCAGGTCTGTGGGTGCCCAGGTCAGGCCGTGCAGTTAACACACTTACAGGGAAGGGTCTTTGTGAAGAACCAAGAAGGGGACGGGCGTCAGAGCAATCCCCAGGAAGAGTGGCTGAGGTCGGAGCCCGACTCAGGTGGAGGTGAGCCTCGCATAGGTAACGGAGCCTTTCCGAGCGGTTCTGGAGGGGTGGGGGCACAGACAGAGACTTACCAGAGTCTGGAGGTAGGTTTGTGGCGTGGGGTTGTGACACGTAACAGGCAATGGCTCTTGCTTCTCAGTGGAGGAAGGGCTTTGGAGGGAGGGGGCAGCGGAGGCAGCTGGGGCGGGTGGAGGCTGCGGTCTCACAAAGCCTTGGCTCTGTGACGCCCGGCAGCTCTCTGGAAAGATGCCGAGAGGACAGGCAGGACAGAGCACGAGGCCCCCCACATCTCTTGCCTAAGTCACTCTGTTCCTTAAAAGATAAATGACTCCAGTTCGTGCCTTTTCCTACAATAGATACATTCTTACAGTAGTGCAATAAGGTATTTTGAGAAAGAGAGAGAGAGAGCACATTCACATAACTTTCATTACTGTGTATTATCATAGTTGTTTCATTTTATTATTATTGTTAATCTCCTATTATACTTAATTTATAAATTAAATTTTATCATAGGTGTGTATGTATAGGAAAAATAGAGTGTACATAGGGATGGGTGCTGTCTGCAGTTTCAGGCATCCATGGGGTGGGGGAGGTGTCTTGGAAGTCCCCAAGGACGAGGGGGAGGGCTGTACAAGAAAGCTTTCACACAGAGATTGCAAGAAAATAGGACAAGGCTGGTCCGAAGGTAGTGAGTTATCTTACTTGATTGTTACAGTCAGTTACAGATTGAACTCCTCGTTCTACTACTTTCCCCCCTCCTCACTACTGCACTTGACTAGTCTTAAAAAAAAAGAAAGAAAATAGGACAAAATGGCAATCATGGCCATATTTTGATACTTGGGCATATTTAATGTTTCATTCTGTCTAACTTGTTGGCATGTCTAATTTTTTTTAATGAAAATGTAGCTATGCATACATGTGTACACACATTTGTGACAAAGTGAGTGGACCTGGAAGATGTTATGCAAAGTGAAATAAGCCGGACAGAAAGACAAACACTGCCTGATCTCACACCCGGAATCTCAAAAAGTGGAACTCATGGAAACAGAGCATAGCAGGTGGTGACCAGGGCTGGGGTGGGGGGAATGGGGAGACGTTGGTCAAAGGGCAGGAAGTTGCAGGCCTGCGGGCTGAACGAGGCTGAAGACAACATGTGGCATGGTGGCTGCAGTTAATGGCACTGTTTGTGTCCTGGAAATTTCCTTAGACATCAAGTGTCCCCACCACACATGCACACGCGTGCACATGGACCACTGGAGGCGTTAGAAAGGGGCCCCTCGGGAAGGAGGAGGCAGCCGGGAGCAGCCCCCGGAACCACTCTGTGGAGGAGGCGCAAATTCACAGAGCCGCGGACGCAGCTCTGCTGCTCTCCCCTACCAGGAAAGCTGGGACAGACAGGGGAGCACTGGGAATCACCAAAGGAGGCTCTAGATTGTTCCCAAGATGCTGAATTAGAGGTCGCATGCTGTAAACGTGCAGTTGGAAGCTTTCACCTCTCCTCCAAAGAAGCTACTTTGTTATGTGCTTTGAATTTTATCCTTTAGGGATTGTAAAGTTCACCCCAAACAGCTTCTACAAGGAAGGACAACTCCTCCTAGAAAATTCCCTCGTGGAGCACGGTCGTGGTGGCCATCCTGCAGGCAGGTCACCTGACACCCAGGGAAGGAGGCCTGAGAAGGAGCCAGTGACACAGACGCCACCCGGGAGAACCGCCCTGTGCGGGGGAGGGAGCGGGCCGGGTGCCTGTTCCACGCCGTCACTGCCACCCTCAGCCTGCAGGGCGCACGCGCTCACACCCGTGCCGCAGACCGGCAGGCGCGGGCAGGTGAGTGGAGTTTTCTCCAGGATCCAGCCTTCAGACTCATTTTTCTGACTCTAAAGCCGTTGCCTTTCCACTGGACACTCCTCAGTGAGTAACTGCTGAGGCCAGCTTGTTCTCATGCACCCTTGAGAAGGAAGGGGGTTACGCAGCGTGTTCTCATTTAGTGTTTCGTATATACCGTTGCCCCAGAGCCACTGTAAGTGTCCATTTCTGAGGACAGAAGATGTCTCTGTGAGGAAGGAGATGTTTTCTGGGGGAAAAGATGTCTCTGTGGAAGGGAGATGTCCCTATGGAGAAGTTGATGTCCCTGTGGGAAGATGTCTTTGCAGGGAAGGAGATGTCCCTGTCCAAAAGGGGATGCCCCTGTGGGAATGAGACGTCTCTGTGGGAATGAGATGTCTGTGGGAATGAGATGTCCCTGTGAGAAGGAGATGCTACTGTGGGAATGAGACGTCACTATGGGAAGGAGACGTTTCTAAGGAGATGTCCCTCCGGGGGAGGAGATGTCCCTGTGAGAAGGCGTTGTCTCCATGGGGAAATAGCCCAGCGCAGGGCAGAGGCACAGGAGCCCGCTGAGACCAGGTGGCCCGTCCTCCTCCCCGAGGTTACTGTGCGGGTGGCGCAGTAGGTGGACGGCACTCAGGAGTCTCCCTGCAGTCGGGAATCGCACGAGACCCCACGGAATGAGCCGTGTTTGGCCTTGCAGGCCGGGCCTGTGCCAGCGCCCCCGCCGGCTGCCCGTGTCCTGTTTGGGCCTGAGCCCAGGGCCCTGGCTGTCACGTGCAGGCGACAATAATACCCACCTGGTGGAGGTTTTAAAACAAGAGATTTGTGTCTAGCCCTGTTGAATGTGAAGGCATCAGGTTGCTCCGAAAACACCTGGGGTCTGCGCGGCTCTCCTTCCGCGTTTCCCTGCTGCAGGTCCCACCCACTCCGCACACCTGCCGGGGCGTGTCCCACTGGGTTCCGCGCCGGCATGTGACGGCGAGACACAGCCCGCCGCCTTCCCAACTGTTCTGTCCCCATTTGTGCTGCGGACAGGGCTGAAAATTTCAGACAGGGTTTGGCCCCCTGTGTCCCTCCTGGCCACTCCTGGCCTCACCAAGCTGCTGAAACCACCCGGTGTCCTCTCCTTCCCGGTCCCCTGCCAGGCCCCTCCGTGACTTGCCACTCAGCCTCTCTCCCCTCTGGGTACCTGCTTCCTCCTGGCCTCCCGCATGCTCCACCAGCCCTGCCCTCCGCCGGCGCCTGCGCTGCTCCTCTCTCCAGAACCATCTCGTCTCACTCCTCCTCGCACTTGTGACTGGCTTGCTGGGACACCGTCCCAGTTTGCAGAGGCCGTGGCAGCATGGGTCCCCCTCTGCGACAGCTCCCGTCCGTGCTCTGCTCTCCTCCTCCAGGGCTGTCGTCACGCCCCATCGTAACACCCGCAGCAGGGGCGGGGGTGTGGCGTCCAGGTGCTCGATGCCTCTCGGTTCCGTGTCTGCTCCCGTCCCCGTGCCTGTTCCGCGGGAGCCGCCGGAGGGTCCAGGAGAGGAGGTGCCCTCACAGGTCAGTGAGGGGTGGCATCCGGGGCCACCCTTGCGCCAGGGCTTGCTGTTCCTGCTCAGTCCCTCCGAAGCTGTAATTCCTATAATCTGGTTCTGGAGCTTCCTTGTACTCAAGCCCCTCATTGCTTAAGCTACCCTAAGTGTGCGCCTGTCCTTTGCCGCCAAAATTCCCCTGAATCAACCCCCTTTAGTTTCGCGCATTCCTCTGATGGTGCCCACACCTTGCCCCGTCCTAGCCCGGTCTTTCAGCTCTTCAGGATGCAAAGTTCCTGCCCAAACCCACGGAAATCTACGGGTTTCCAAAGCATGAGTAGCAAACATTTTAGATAAACTACTTGCTCAGCAATGTTAGTGCTGCTTCCACATGTAGAGGCTCTTGTCTTGTGATCGCTCGTCCCAGTCGTGGGCCAATTGCACCGAAGTCCCAGGGACACCAGCACTGCCGTGTCCACAGCTGGCGCTGATTAGCCGGGAGGCCCCTGGCCTTTTGATTCCAGACGCTTTGTTCCCTGTCAAACCGCAGATGAGACATAGAAGTAAAACAAATAAATTAAACACAAAAACACAGCCCTCCTGGCTGACTTTCCCAGGAGCCAACACAGACCAAAGACGCAGCCAATTTCCCAGAGTGACTGTCCTCTCGTTGCACTAAGGTGCCTGGTTCCTCCACGACAGAGAAGAAGGAAAGTCCGCAGGAGAAAACGAGGTGCTCTCCTGCCAAGGGAAGAGCTGCGGGCAGAGCAGCAGCAGCAATGCGCAGCACAGCCGGGTGGCAAGGCCCCCAGAGGGAGCCGGCCGGGAGACAGTGTGACACAGGCCTGGGTCTGGCCCATGGAGTCGGTGTTTTACTCAGTTCCTGTCCCCATTGGAAGATAAGAAAAGGGAGGCTCAGAGAAGTTGAGAAACTCGCACAGGTCACACAGCCAGGAAGTGGAGTTGGTAGAACGGAAACCGCGGCCAAGGCAGTGATCTTGCTGCAGAGGAGCCCAGGCTCGGTAGTCTGGGCCAGGAACTCAGCACCAAGCCCTGGAAGGGGACAGATGGGTGACCCACAGGTGTCCCCTGAGCATGGCATTCGTTTACTGGGTTAAAATACTCAGACTCAGACATGTGGGGGCGGGGGAGCTTCAGAATTAGCCATGCAGCCCCCACCCCCACCTCAACCACACCACCGCCCCAAACCAGCCTGCACGCCCGGCCCCCTATGGACCTGCACCCTCCCTTCTGCATGTGCGTGACGTCGTCTCACATGACCTCTTCTCTGGACACGCCTCCAGAGGACTTTGGGAAGGACTTTGGTGAAGTGCCCGATGGACGCGTCCTGTCGCCATCCGGTCACCAAGTGGGTGCCCAGGACACAAGTGCCCTTTGTTTCATTTTGTTTTGTTTTGCTGCCCCCTCACTGCTGCCTGGGTAAGACACGCTCCCCAGTGGAGCCGGAGGCATGTGGGGGAGGGGCGGAGTGCTCTATGGGAGGTGAGCCTGGAGAGGGACACGTGCGGAGCCACCAATGCATATCAGCGATGGGGACACCAAGCCTGCTGGGTGCCTTTCCTCCACCTACTCTCCCTTATTCCCAGGAACAGAACCACAGCTACAAGTGGGAGCACCAGAGACCAGCTGAGAAACTGCGCGTCACTCGCTCACTCAGTTCTGACAAATGAGTCGTAAGTGGAGTTTGTTGGTGAGGTCTGTGGAGTAGCTCCGTAAGAGGGGGACAGAGCTCCAGTCCAGGCCCGGTGGGCCTGTTTCCCCTTCCTCCTGCTTTCAGCCTGGAATGCAGATTTGAGAGCTGGATCTCCAGCAGCCGTCTCGATCCACAGGAAGCTCATACGGGTGGGGGCCATCCAGTGGGGACAGCAAAGCAGAGAGAGAGAACCCCAGGTCCCAAGTGGCCCTCACATCGCTATAGCAGCTCTGGACATACTGCCTTCAAATTGATTTTATGAAAAAGAAGAAAATAAACTGTTGTCTTGTTTAAATTTGTTCTGGCCTTTGTAAATAGTGGCCAATTGCAATTTAAATGGATGCAGCACATGCTGGAAGTCACATTGCACAGAAGTAGCTTAATAGGTGAACAGCTGAGGTGGGTCAAGCCCCGCCTATGCCTTTCTCCCTGAGGTTTGGGGCCTCAGCACGTGCAGCAGCTTCTCTGGGTCTTGGTGCCCTTGACTGTTCCTGAGGCTGAGCGGGGCAGCCATGGGAAAGCAGACAGCACTGTGGTCACATGCATTGAAAATAAGGGTGACTGATTAACTGCTGGGCTGCACTGAGAAAGAGAGAGATGCCCTATACCAGGGGTCCTCACACTTTTTAAACAGGGGGCCAGTTCACTATCCCTCAGACCGTGGGAGGGCCAGACCATAGTTTAAAAAAAACTATGAACAAATTCCTATGCACACTGCACATATCTTATTTTGAAGTAAAAAAACCAAACGGGCAAAAACACCCACATGGGCCCGCGGGCCGTAGTTTGAGGACGCCTGCCCTATACCAAGAACAGCGACTCGTCAATAGCACGTATTAGAAACAACCTAGCCCTCTCGGGACACCAGTGCTTGGCCCGAGTACTGCTGGCGTCGCCTCCACACACAGCGCCGTGGCCGCGGGAACACCCCCTGCCCCGGCCGGGTGGCGGAGCATCCGTGGCCGGCAGCATCTCTGCACGCCCACCACGAGTCGCCCGCCACGAGTCAGCCTGTGTCCTGGGCCCGCAGGAGGACGGGGCAGGGAGCCAGGTCGGTTGGAAGCCCAAAGGCGGATGTTTCTTTTGCCTCTGAATGTCCTGTGTACACAGATCTCCATCACCATTCAGAGTCCCAGAACTGAGGTGACAGGTGACAAAGCCTTCTGTCTCCAGCCCAGACATCCCTCCCTCATCTCTGTCATCATCATCTCCTCTCTTCACGTGACCAAGGTTAGGAAAACACCGGCCACATCTAGAAAGAGCCCCCCCCCCCCCCCCCCCGCAGGCCATGGGCTCGGCTGGAGTTATTCAAGCATTAAATCGTCCGTTGCTCAGCAAATATTTAGAGGTCATGTACCATGGGCTGGATGCTACTTCCTTCCAAAAAGATAAAACTCAGTCTGTAGCAGACCAACAGACTGCCACATGCCTTTTATATGACTCTGGCAGCTTAAGGTGGCTTCTCATGATACTGTCGAATTTTGTTCTGAAAAGCAACAAATCCCTGCTGAGCAGCCATTATTAGAGGAGTGGACTATCAGCGGAGCTCCCTACTGCCGGGTACTCTGGTAACCGACTTACACCGTCTTGCTGATTCAGAACCACAGAGCAACAGCGACAGAGCATGCCCAGCATTCATGATCCCACTTTACAGTGAGATTTCGTCCCATTTAACCCTTCGGCATGCCTTGAGGTAGGCACAGTTGTTCGCCTGTGTCGTGGATGAGGAAACAAGAGCTCGGTGGGGTTTCGAGCCTTCTCCGAGATCTCACAGCTAATCTCTGTGAGATTATGAAATAAGGGAAACTGAATAGATGCCAAAGGTATTAAAATGCAAACATGAGCAGAAAGTTTGAGGAAAGAAACAGAAAAGTGGGGCTGGGCACCTGGCCCATTGAAGAGGGAGAAGCTGGGAGGGCCCTTTCATGTGGTGTAGGGTGTAGGGGGTGTGGTGGGGTGGGGTGGGGTGCCTACTTTTTGGTGATGATTGGAGCCAGTTAAGCTACTTCTCAATGAAACCTGGAGTGAGCATAGGCATACCTCAGAGATGTGGTTTTGGTTCCAGACCACGGCAATAAAGCAAGTACAAAGGTTTGGTTTCCCAGTGTACAAAAAAAGTTATGTTTACACTCCACTGTAGTCTGTTAAGTGTGCAATATACCTTAACTGAATAATATATTATTGCTAAAAATGCAAATAATTTAAACCTTCAGCCAGTCATAGTCTTTTTGCTGGTGTAGGGTCTTACCTCTGGGTTGACTGACTAATCTAGGTGGTGATGGCTGAAAGTTGGAATGGCTGTGAAAATTTCTCAAGATAAAACAACCATAGGCCAGGTGCAGTGGCTCATGTCTGTAATCCTAGCACTCTGGGAGGCCAAGGCAGGAGGATCACTTGAGCTCAGGAGTTTGAGACCAGCCCGAGCAAGAGCAAGACCCTGTCTCTACTAAAAATAGAAAAAATTAAAAGGGCATCGTGGAGTGAGCCTGTAGTCCCAGCTACTAGGGAGGCTGAGGCAGGAGGATCACTTGAGCCCAGGAGTTTGAGGTTGCTGTGAGCTAGGCTGATGCCACAGCACTCTAGGCTGGGCAACTGAACAAGACTCTATATCAAAAAATAAAAAGAACAAAGACAACCATGAAGTCTGAGTTTGCAGCACCAATTTGACTCTACCTTTCGTGAAAGATTTCTCTGTAGCATGCAATGCTGTTTCATAGCATTTTACCCACAGAACTTCTTTCAAAATTGAAGTAAATCCCCTCAAACCCTGTTGCTGCTTAATCAACTAAGTTTATGTGATATTCCACATCTTTTGGTGGAATTTCAACAATGTTCACAGCATCTTCACCAGGAGTAGATTCCATCTCAAGAAACCGCTTTCTTTGCTCATCCATAAGAAGCAATCCCTCATCCTTTAAAGTTTTATCATGAGATTGCTACAATTTGGTCACATCTTCAGGTCCCCTTCTAATTTTAGTTTTCTTGCTATTGCCGTCACATCTGCAGTTACATCCTCCGTTGAAGTATTGAACCCCTCAAAGTCATCCAGGAGAGTTGGAATCAACTTTTTCCAAACTCCTGTTAATTTTGATATTTTGACCTCCTCCCATGGATCACAAATGTTTTTAATGGCATCTAGAATAGTAAGTCCTTTCCAGAAGGTTTTCAATTTACTTTGCCCATATCCATCAGAGGCATCACTCCCTATGGCAGCTATAGCTTACAAAATGTATTGATTAAATAATAAGACTTGAAAGTAGAAATTACTCCTTGATCCATGGGCTGCAGAATGGATGTTGTCTTAGTGAAAATGAAAACAACATTAATCTCCTTGTACATCTCCATCACAGCTCTTGAGTGACCAGATGCATGGTCAATAAGCAGTAATATTTTGAAAGAAATCTTTTCTTCTGAGCTGTAGTTCTCAAAAGTGGGCTAAAAATATTCAGTAAACCATGCTACAAGCAGATGTGCTGTAATCAGGTGGTGTAGTTCCATTTCTAGAGCACAGGCAGAGTAGATTTGACATAATTCCTAAGGGCCCTAGGATTTTGGGAATGATAAATGAGCTTTGGCTTCAACTTAAAGTCACCAGCTGCATTAGCCCCTAACAAAAGAGTCAGCCTCTCCTTTGAAGCTTTGAATCTAGGCATTGATCTCCTCTTCAGCCATGAAAGTCCTAGATGGCATCTTCTTCCAAGAGAAGGCAGTCTCTTCTACATTGGAAATCTGTTTTTAGCATAGCCACCTTCATCACTTGTCTTAGCTGGATCTTCTGCATAACTTGCTGCAACTTCTCCATCAGCACTTGCTGCTTCACCTTGCACTTTTATGTTATGAAGACTGCTTCTCTCCTTAAACCTCATGAACCAACCTCTGCTAGCTTCCAGCTTTTCTTCTGTAACTTCCTCACCTCTCTCAGCCTTCATAGAATTGAAAATAGTTGCCTTGCTCTAGATTAGGCTTTTGTGGCTGGTTTGATTTATGTAGATCAAAACTAAAACTTTCTCCCTATCAACAAGAAGGCTATTTCACTTTCTTTTTTTTTTTTTTTTTTTTTTTTTGTGACAGAGTCTCACTTTGTTGCCCAGGCTAGAGAGAGTGAGTGCCATGGCGTCAGTCTAGCTCACAGCAACCTCAAACTCCTGGGCTCAAGCCATCCTG
Source organism: Mirza zaza (assembly GCA_008750895.1). Classification (NCBI taxonomy): domain Eukaryota; kingdom Metazoa; phylum Chordata; class Mammalia; order Primates; family Cheirogaleidae; genus Mirza; species Mirza zaza. Next base: position 6,687 of record VSMD01008807.1, on the reverse strand, counting down.
CTGCCTCACCTCCCAAGTAGCTGAGACTATAGGCATGTGCCACCATGCCTGGCTAATTTTTTCTATATATATTAGTTGGCCAATTAATTTCTTTCTATTTATAGTAGAGACGGGGTCTTGCTCTTGCTCAGGCTGGTTTTAAACTCCTGACCTCGAGCAATCGGCCTGCCTCGGCCTCCCAGAGTGCTAGGATTACAGGTGTGAGCCACCACACCCGGCCTATTTCACTTTCTTATAATTCATGCATTCACTGGAGTAGCACTTTTAATTTCTTTCAAGAACTTTTTCTTTGCATTCACAACCTGGCTAACTGTTTGGTACAAGAGGCCTAGCTTTTGGCCTGTATCTGCTTTCAACACGCTTTCCTCACTAAGCTTAAGCTTGTCTACCTTTTGATTTAAAATGAGAGACATGCGATTCTTCCTTTCACTTGAACACTTAGAGGACATTGTGGGGTTATTAATTGGCCTAATTTCAATATCGTTGTATCTCAGGAAGTAGGAAGGCCCAAGGAGAGGGAGAGAGATGAGTAGAAAGGCCCGGCAGTGGAGCAGTCAGAACACACAGCATTTATTGATTAAGCTCACCATCTTAAATGGATATGGTTTATAACACTCCAAACAATTACAGTAGTAACATCAAAGATCACTGATCACAGAAACCATAACAAATATAATAATAGTGAAACAGTTTGAAATATTGGGAGAATTACCAAAATTTGACACAGAGACATGAAGTGAGCACATGCTGTTGGAAAAATGGCCCAAATAGTCTTGCTTGATATGGAATTTCCATAAACCTTCAATTTGAAAAAAAACACAATATCAGCTAAGGACAATAAACTGAAGTGCAACAAAATGAGGTATGTAATTTTCTGCCTCCCATTTTGTTATGATTCTCTTTAGAACAAAGTGTACTTGATGTCTCTTTGTCGCAAGATTTGGGAATCAGTTGTCAATTTCAGGGGAGCAGAAGTCCTTCGCACCATCTCTACAACAATTAAAGAATAAGCTTTAAAATTGGTGCGATTCTTACAGTCTTACTAGTAACAAGTGAAGGCTTTTAACTGTGAGCATTTATGTTTTAACAAAGAGCTGTGTTAAATCTCTCTCCCTGCATGAGAATAAAGAGAAAGAAACTGGCCTTGACTCTGAGTTTATGAAAATCTACCAAGAGAAATTTGGTTGCAAAAATGAGTGTGCACTCACTAGGATGGCTATAATAATAATTGTTAAAATGACAATAACAAGTGTTGGTGTGGAGGTGGAGAATTTAGAATCCTCATATGTTGCTAGTGGGAATGTAAAATTGTGCGGCTGCTGTGGAGAACAGTTTGGTGTGTCCTCAACAAGTTAAATATAGAATTGCCATGTGACTCATTCACAATACAGTCTGCATGGGGAAAAAGAGAAAAGAGAGAATTACCTTATGACCCAGCAATCCCACTTCTAGGCACACATCCAAGAGAATTGAAAACATATGTCCACCCCAAAACTTGTATACTGATATCCATAGCAGCATTATTCATAATAGGCAAAAAGTAGAATCAACCCAGATGCCCATCAACTGATGAGCAGAAACAAAATGCAGCCCATCCATACAATACAGTATTACTCATCCATAAAAAGGAATGAAGTACTGACTCATGGTTGGCATACAACAACATGGATGAACCTCAAAACCATCATGCTAAGTGGATTAATGCAGACACACATACAGAAGGCAAACCAGGGGTTGCTGGGGGCTGGGGAAAAGCAAAATGCGGAATCACCACTAATGTGTACAGGTTTCCGTTTTGGGGTGATACAATATTCTGCAATTCTAGATTGTGGTGATAGTTGCACCTGGTGAAGATTACACATATTAAAATGGTGACATTCCTAGTATGTGAATTATATCTTCATATAGCATCTATTAAAACTTGATGTTACACATTCCTAATGACGTAGAAACTTTATTCCTAGATAAAAGTCTACATAAATGCAAGCACATGTACATAAAAAATGTATGAGAATGCTTACAGTGGCATCATCTGTTATAACCGAAACCTAAAAGAAGAGGGAAGAACCAACAACAGATGTTCATGAGCAACAGGATGGGTAAATTGGGTATATTCACACAATGGAACCCCACACGGAATGAAAGTGAAGGAACTAATACTACATGCCACAGCAGAGATGAAGCTCACAAACATGAAGTCAACCCAGAGAAGCCAGGTCAAAGGTATACTCGATGTATAAAAAGTTCAAAGACAAGCAAAACTCATTTATGTCTTTAGAAGTGAGGACGTGGCTACCTTTGGGAAGGAGAGGGCAGCCGGCTGCTGATGTGTGCACTATGTCCCGGAGATGGTGCATATACAGGTACGTGTGTACACAGCTTGTGACATGCTTCAAAAGGTACACTCGTGACCAGTGTACTTTTCTATATGTTTATTAAAAGTCAATTCTTAAACTAGAGTTTAAACTCTAAAGCCAAAGAGCCTTTTCATGAAGTGCTTGGGACTACAATAAAAGTGGTTTTTTTGTTTGTTTGTTTCAATCTGTATTTACAATTTCAAAACAGCATAAAGTCGTATGCAGTCCACTCTCTCAGAATTAAAAAATTTCTTCTATAAAACTGTGCATCTACCCCTAACTTTCAGAACTAAAATATTTCTAGATTATGACTAGTCTGATTCTCATCTAAACTATAACCACATTAAACAAAAAGTTATGGGTCCTTCATTTGGGCAGTCATTTTCAGTCTTAAAAGTTCTTTTTAAACATGAGCACATCTGGATCTCCTAATCGTAAACAATTCTTTCTTAGAAATGTCTTTAAAGAGCCTCTATTCCCCAGGAAAGGAATTGGATCTCTTTGTTGACTTTAGCATTTGGAGAGAAGATGTTGAGCTAAAAATTGTTACAGAATCTAGATATTTAATTTTGTTTTATAGCTTTGTAATTCTCTTTACTAATTCTTCACTCCCTTAGCATTTAATTTTAATATGTCTGTGTTAATTATAGGTTTAGATTTGTGTGTGTAAGTGCATATAAGTGTGTTCATGTATGTATGAAAGAAAAAGACATAAACAAGGTTTAGAAAGCAAAGGAGAGACAGTGAAAGACAAACCAAAAAAATTGGAAAAAGAGAGAATATATGTAGTCTACTTTGGTACAAAGTACTGCATAAGTATAAATGATTACTTCAAGGCTATTCAATACTATTTTTTAGCCCAACTGTTTGACTTTTTAAAAGAACGTCCTGCAGGTTTTTATTTTTTCACTACTTTTCAGTTTTCACATGCTGTTTTATTCTTTTAGCACATAAGCACTCCCTACTTCCTGCCTTAGTCCAGAATTTCTGGCTTCTATGCAATAAACTCTTTTACATGGTTTGGGGACAGGATCAGATGGGCATCTAAAGCTTACATAAGGGGCTGGAGGAGAGTGATCATTGTCCTACCGTCATAGTCAAAGGATTGCTTCTCTAATCATCGTACCCATAAAAAGTCCTTTCAGCTAAAATTTAGCTTGGAACTAACTAATGTGTGCTTTTTTTATATCAGTACCTCTTAAAGCCAAGTTTCTCCTTTCTTACTACTGCAGTTCAGTTGTTGGATATGACCTGATTAAATTTCAGCTCACTGATGTGAAGCAGGGGCATAGTTTCTAGAGAAATGTTTGGCTTCAGCCTGTTGTCCAACACTCTCATTGTCTGCTCTTACATTCATCCTTGCACTATTATGTATGCTTTTGTCATGGCACCACTCATGGACTAAAATATATTTTTTCAAAATTACAATAGGGGACTCCATCTGTGGAAAGATGGAGTAGACTCACTTTTCCCTATTCTTTCTGCTAAGCATAGCTAAAAGCCTGAGCATTATATATAAAACCACAATAAGAAGACTCCAAAGGCAAAAAGAAGGCAGAATGAATAGGGACCTTGAGCTCCCAATAGCTGACACAGAGATAAGTTCCTCTGGTGGTTTTCCTCTTGCCTTACATATCTCTTATATATATCCTTTACATCCCCTATATGTGGGGAGTGGGCGAAGCCAATAACCTGGAGATGCCAATGGACACAGATAAAAAAGAAAAAAAAAGAAAAACCAAGAAGAGCCTACTCTCTACAGCCAAGGACCTGGGATGTGGCAGATTAGCAAGATATAAAAACAAAGATTTTAAAGCAGTCATCATGTAAATGCTCCAAAGAGCAATTAGGAACACACTCAAAAGAAATAAAAAAGTAGAAAGTCACAGAAAAAAAATAGAAGATATAAAAAAGAACCAAATGGAAAGTTTAGAACTGGAAAATATAATAACCAAAATTAAAAATTTAATGGATGAGTTTAAGAGCAAACCAGAGAGGAAAGAATCAGTGAGCTTAAAAACAGAACAATAGAAATTACCCATCTGAACCACAGACAAAATCACCTCAGAAACCCGTGGGACTAATAACAAAAAATCTAGCATTCATGTAGTCAGAAATCCAGAGGGAAAAGAGGATGGTGTGAAAGAAATAATTTCTGAAAATTTTCCAAATTTGGCCTCAAAAACTTCCATAATCCTATGGATTTGAGAGAATGAATCCCAAACAGGATAAAATGAAAGAAATTCACACAAGACCTATCATGATCAAACCTCTAAAATGTAAAGAAAAAGAAAAACATCATGAAAGTAGTACTTTACTAAAGGGAAAAAACAATTCAAGTGACAAAAAGACTTCTCATCAGAAACTATGGAAGCCAGAAGAAAGTGGCATGATATCTTCAAGTGCTGAAAGAAAGAACTGTCAACCCAGAATCCTATATCCAGGGAAAATATCCTTCAGGAGAGAAAGTGAAGTGAATGTGTTCTCAAATGGTGGGTAACTGAGACTTTGTCATCAGCAGACCTAAAAGAAGGAAGTTCTAAAGAAAGTTCTCTGAACAGAAAAGGAAACAATATATGGAGAAATATTGGAACATTAAGAGGAAAAAAAGAATAATAGAAAAAATAAAAATATAGGTAAGTACAAAAGATTTTTCTTTTCCTCTTGAGTTTTCTAAATTATATTTGACATTTGAAGCAAAAAGTACAATGCTGGTTGATGTGGTTCTCAAAAAACAAAGTACAGGTGCGGCCTACATTAGATTTCTATTGAACAGTGGTGCTCTACATGATAAAATATATAATAAAGAAACTTTAAAAACAACCACCACCAAATAGTAATGGGACCAAAGAGAAAGTCCCAACATCAAGGTCCCTGGCTGTCTCTGGTCCCTTAAGTAGCAGTGGTTAACAGACACTTGAATGCCAAGGGGTGTACTCGTCTCCTGGTCTGCGTCTCCCCACTTTCTCCATGCAGTAGAAGATACTGTCTGGTGCTTTTCTGGACCCCAGTTGCATAATTGAAATATCCTATTTCAGCCTATCCAATGGGGAAATGAAAAATTTCAGATGAAGATAGATTCCACATGGCAAAACCTAAGTCATCTCCTCTTTTATTATTCGTATCAAAAATATCCCTGAACCACACCTATAGTTCAAGAAACTAGAATTTCCAGCAAACCCTCTGTGAGAGTAATAAGAATTCCCTCTAACTAAGGCACGATAGGCAGAATCTAACAGAACCGCTAGGTGAGACAGGGAGAAGGTGGCGGAGGTCTCCACCCGCCCTCCCTGAATAGCTATGAGACAAGGAGTCACCTCCAGCCAGGGGCCCATGACTCCCGGGCTCCACTCACCCAGAAGTCCTTGCTGTGTGCCTCACATGTGACAGGGGCTCTGAAGTGGCTCTTATTTGCGTTCTACGCTGGCGGCTGCCTCCCGGCTCTCCTCATCCCCTGCCCCGAGAGTGAGTTTCCAGCGCATGGAATGGGAAGTATTGCCCAAGGAGAGATCCATGGTCTTACAAACAGTTCCCCAACTGAAGGAGCTTTTAAAAAATGTATTTCCACACTCTCCTAGACATCAGCCTAGACAAAGAGTTTATGAAGAAGATCTCAAAGGCAATCACAGCAGCAACAAAAATAAATAAATGGGACATGATCAAACTAAAAAGCTTCTGCACAGCCAAAGAAATAGTCATGAAAGTAAACAGACAACCTACAGAATGGGGGAAAATCTTTGCATCCTACGCATCTGATAAGGGACTCATAACTAGAATATTCTTAGAACTCACGAAAATCAGCAAGAAAAAATCAAATAACCCTATTAAAAAGTGGGCAAAGGACTTGAACAGAAACTTTTCTAAAGAAGACAGAAGAATGGCCAACAAACATATGAAAAAATGCTCAACATCTCTAATCATCAGGGAAATGCAAATCAAAACCACAATGAGATATCACTTAACTCCAGTGAGAATGGCCTTTATCAAAAAGTCTCCAAACAATAAATGCTGGCGTGGATGCGGAGAGAGAGGAACACTCCTACACTGCTGGTGGGACTGCAAACTAGTTCAACCTCTGTGGAAAGCAATAGAGATACCTTAAAGCAATACAAGTGGATCTACCATTTGATCCAGCAATCCCATTACTGGGCATCTACTCAAAAGATCCAATGACACTCTACAAAAAAGACACCTGCAGTCGAATGTTTATAGCAGCACAATTCATAATTGCAAGGCTGTGGAAACAGCCCAAGTGCCCATCAATCCAAGAATGGATTAATAAAATGTGGTATATGTATACCATGGAGTACTATTCAGCTCTAAGAAACAA
>VSMD01008806.1:0-29122 GCA_008750895.1 Mirza zaza | reverse complement strand
TCCATCTGTTTAGATCCTCTGCTATTTCCTTCCTTAGTGTTTCATAGTTCTCCCTGTAGAGGTCTTTTACCTCCTTGGTTAAGTATATTCCTAGGTACTTTAATTTCTTTGTTGCTATTGTGAAGGGAATTGAGTCTTTGATTTGGTTCTCGATTTGATTGTTGTTGGCGTATATGAATGCCTCTGATTTCTGTGTATTGATTTTGTATCCTGAGACTTTACTAAAATCATTTATCAGTTCCAGGAGTTTCTTGGTTGAATCTTTAGGATTTTCTAAATATAGTATCATATCATCAGCAAAGAGTGAAAGTTTGATCTCTTCTGCCCCTATTTGGATACCTTTAATTCCACTTTCCTGTCTGATTGCTGTAGCCAGGACTTCTAGCACTATGTTGAATAGAAGTGGAGATAGTGGGCAGCCTTGTCTGGTTCCAGTTCTAAGTGGGAATGCTTTCACATCTAATATTTTCCTGGTTAGAGCTGGAACCCATACTACTAAGTGAAGTATCCCAAGAATGGAAAAATAAGAACCACATATACTCACCAGCAAACTGGTATTAAATGAGCAGCACTTAAGTGGACACATAGGTACTACAACAATAGTGTATTGGGCAGGGGGAGGGGGGTGGGTGGGTGGGTATATACATACAAAATGAGTGAGAAGTGCACCGTCTGGGGGATGGTCATGCTGGAGACTCAGACTTGTGGGGGGAGGGGGGAAAGGGCATTTATTGAAACCTTAAAATCTGTATCCCCATCATATGCCGAAATAAAAAAAAAAGAAAAATAAAAAATAAAAAAAACAAAAAACAAAAAAACCCATGCCTTTGCCCTTAGTGAGTTTCTGTGTGCTTGTCTACGTGTCTTCCCCCACTGTCTGGGGGGCTGTTGGAGGGAAATGCCCATGTCTTTTTCGTCGTTTATTTTCTTCAGCATATTTCTGTCCTTGATGGCAGAAAACCACCTTAGCTTCAGTCAAACAAAACACAACAAAATCACTGACCAACAGAGGTGGAGCTCTTAGCAGGATTCTTTCTCTTTCCTCTGTCTCGTGGGTCTGCTTCCTTTAGTGAATCGGCCACATTCTCTCTACTGTGGGTGAGTGTTGTCTGTGTGGGAGGCAGCATAAGCTGGTAGCTCTTCGGTCAGACTGCCTAGGCTCGAATCTGGCTCCACCGCTTACCTAGAATAAATTACTTAAGCTCTTTGAGTCTCAGTGTCCTCATCTGTAAAATGGGGACAATAATACCAATACCTACCCACTCTTACAAGGTAGTTGTAAAGACTAAGTGAGATGAAAATGTATAAGCAACTCATAACAGTGCCCCACACATAGAATGTGCTCAAAAAATGTATGCTCTGTTAGTGTTGTTTATTTTTATGGAGGAGGCAGAAAGATAGGCATGCCTATAGACAATTCTAGGCTTATATCATCCTAACTTAGTGATCCTAAAGCAAAGAGGGAACATTTATATCCCAGCATATATATAAATAATTTCAGGGAGGGACCGATTAGCTAAGTCTTATTGAGAATTTACTATCTGCCAGGCACCGGGGTAGGCACTTTCCACGCAATATATCAGTTAATTTTCACCACAACTCTATGTAAGTGCAGTTTTTATCCTCATTTTACAGATGTAGACAAATGAACATGGTTGTGTTCCCACCAAACCTCTTTTATGGGCACAGAAATTTGAATTTCATATAATTTTCATGTGTCATGAAATATTATTTTTCTTTCTACTTTTTTCCATTACTTAAAAATATAAAAAAAACATTCTTAGCTTAAGAACTGTGCAAAAACAGGTGGCAGGCTGGACGTCGTCCTTGGGCTGTTGTTCGCTGATCCTTGGTTTAGTCACTTTCCCGAGGCCACATAGCTAAAAGTGGTGGATCAGCTGCACAGAGGCACACGCCTGTAGTCCCAGCTACTTGGAAGGCTGAAAGGGGAGGACCGCTTGAGCCCAGGAGTTCTGGGCTGCAGTGTGCCATGATCATGCCTGTGAATAGCCACTGCGCTTCAGCCTGGGCAACACAGCAGGACCCCCTCTCTAAAAAATAGACAAATACATAAATAAAATTGAAAAATAAAATTGAAAAACAATGTTGGATCCCAGCTTCCAATCCAGGTGCCCTGATCCTTGGATCTGCACACTTCACCACCACTATGTCAGCCTTTCATTTTGTAAAAATGTATTATTGTTCCAGATTGAGTCAGTAAGACTGTAAGGAAATGTTTAAGAGTTTGAAATAAGGAAAAGAGACTACTGGATATCTTTTCAATGGCATGCTGGTGACTCCAGTGATGATGAACTGAGTAGGCCACTTTACAACTCTGTACGTTGTAGCAAATGAATAGCAATGCAAACAATTCTTGACTGTAGACATACAAATAAATTCTATCTGGTGGAGGGAAAGTGCCCCCCACCCCACTGTGAAAAAGCCAGTTGTGTATCTATTTGTAAGTTCATCTCAATATTTCTGATTTATACATATATCTGTTATAAAGTGACAATATATCTGTTCTTTGCATTTTACATTGAACTGGTTTTAACATCAGCCTGGTTCCTTTAGTAAATGATGGATTTGACAGGGAAGAACTGTCGGGCCCGGGACAGCCGCTCGCCCCCTCCCTGCCACTCCGCATCCCTGCAGGCCGGTGCTGGGCTCTAGCTATCTGGAGGCCCCAGCAGGTGCCCGCTACTGGGGCGGGCCTCGAGTGCCCACGTCCCCTGTCCCGGCCTGCGGCTAGGTGCTTGGCTGCCTGCTCCCATCCTCCGGCTGCGCTGGCTGCGCGATCTTGATTGGATACTTTTTGAATCCCCCTATTGCTGATTGGATGTTAAAGCTTATTGCTGATTGGACGCTTTTTGAGTCCTACCAAGGATATAAAAACAGGAGAACAAGGAAGGGGGTGGTCAGAAGTCAGGAGTTGGCTGAGCCTGCTGGAGGAATAAAGACTGTTCTCCAACTCTTCGAGTGCCGCTCTGTTCTTTCCCGGGTCAAGAACTGTAACACTAGCTGCACCACTTGCTGCAGCAAATTAAATAATATCTTTAATGTATACTCATTTTATGTTTGAATGAGAGTCAGGATGCTACCTTTTGTGACAATTATCCGCTAGCAGTGTTGGAGGTCTTCCACTGAGATGCTCATGTGAATAGACTCACCTGGCAGAGGCAGGTAAACTCCAACAACAGAAATGGTGTACTTCATGGGCTTAAGTCCAGACACATCCCTTCTTGATTTTTAGAGGTGAATTCAAAGTGACAATAGAACTTTGCTTACTCCTTGTTTTTCTAATTTTAATTTTCTCTCTACTAATTTTGTATTTTGTTTTTGCTTTTGATTTATTTATGCCTAACAAGTCAAGTGTTTCCTCACTGTCAACAGCAATGACTGGAAATTTGGTTTATGGTCTGTCCATTTGGTGATTTCTGCAAACAGATTATTGGATTACAGAGGTCTATTCTCTAAGTGACTTGCTAGTCTTTTTTATGTTTGTTTGTATGTCTACTTGACTAACTTCAGCTAAACACACACAGGGAGAGAGAGAGATTCGAAGATGCTACATTGCTGGCTTTGAAGATGGAGGAAGGAACCACAAGCCAAGGAATGTGGGTGGCCTCTAGAAGCTGGAAAAGGTAAAGAGATACGTTTTCTCCTACAGCATCCAAAAGGTATTTACTCTCTTGATTTTGGCCCTTAAGACCAATTTCAGACTTCTAACTTTCAGAACTATAAAATAATAAATTTGTGTTATTTTAAACTACAAAGTACATGGTATTAATAATTTATTGCAGTAAGCAATGGGAAACGAATACAGAGTCATTAAGAATATGTCCTCTCACCAAGATATAATTGGAAAAATCTGTTAATGCAACCAAGGCCTGGAATGTCATTTTTGAGAATGATGCTCATTTAATCAGATATTACAAGTGCTTTTAAGTCTAAGATTGACTGTTTGGAGCCAATGATCACAAAGTACTTCCAGGAAAACTGTCCTGGTATTTGTTTTAATGAGTCCTAGCCTTATAGGGGAAGAGGAATTTGTCCAAATTTATAGGCACTGCAAGTGAAATCTGGTGGAGAATTTCTTGGGCTTGATTTCTTGGCCTCAGGAAATAATATAGGCTTTAAAAAGTCCAATCGGATGCTTTAGGAAAACTTCCAGCAAAACAAACCTCACACACACTTGCAAACACCAATTCATCTTTGTTTTCTAAAAGAAATTTTTTCAAGGACATAAATCTTTTGTTCTTAAAGCGCTTTAGTTTTAGCCACTACAGGGGCAATGATCAAACAGCATGATTTGGGCCATATTAGCACTTCGAGTCTTATACATGCTCATTCCTATTTCTGGTCTGCCGCACACCCTCCTAGGTGACTTAGATCTTGTCTGCCAATATGCTAACCCCATCCAGTGTGTTTGGATGAGAAGCCAGGCTGAGCCACTCCACCATCCAAGAGAGTCTTGGAGAGCACCACGCTAGGTCTGGTGGAGTCTTTGTTTTCCCAGGATCTGCCTCCAGGTATGCAGCAGTCCAGGAGAAGTTGCTCTTATTTCTCAGTCCTCCACCCCTAGTGCATTCTGTGGGTGTCAAGCTACCCTGTACAGTCACCTCCTTAGGGTTTCCTAGAATTGTCTGATTCCTTTTCTCACCTACAGCGGTGGTTTTCAAAGTGTGCCTCTGGGACCAGCAGCATCTGCATCACCTGGAAACTTCTTAGAAACATAAATTCTCAAGCCCACCCTCAACTTCCTGAATCCTAAACTCTGGGGATAGAACCCAGCAGTCTGTGTTTTAACAACCTCTCTGGTTAATTTTCATGCACATTCAAGTTTGAGAACTGCTGGCTTACAGTATCTTCACTAGGGGGGACCTGGGGGCTGATTCCCCTCAGTAGCACAGTCCTGAGCTGGTGTCTTAGGCACCTGACAGTGATGATCATGTGGCCTCTGCTCAGTCACTCATCTGCTTCCCCTCCTGGCAGACTTTCCCACTTTTTCTCTTTAAAAGCAGCATCCTGACTGGACCGGTCCCCGGGTTCCTTTTCCTGGTCTGAGAATGAGCTTAACTTTTTTGGAGAGAGCAGAAATTTTTTTTTGGAATAAGCGTACTCCCCGAGAGGAAGGGAGTCCTTCCTGAACCAGGTCTCCAGCTCTGCATATCCTGAAAGACATCCTCTTCCCACTGCGCCCTCCCCGTCCCTCCACCCCACAGAATAGGGACAGTCCTCCAGAACTGTCCTTTTAGACTCCCAGACAAAACAGGAATGCATTCTTCTTTATATATTTCTGTGTTTTCTGCTTTTCATACAACTGCAGATTCTGTTTACGGTTGGGGGAAGAGATATTTTTATTTAAAAAAACAGAAAAAATTTACAAGACAACGATCCCAATTTTGTAAGTGTGTTTGTGTGTGTGTGTGTGTGTGTGTGTGTGTATAAAGAAGACATTGACCACAGTGATCATTACCAGTGATAGGGTTACAGGTGATTTTTTTTTTTTTTGAGACAGAGTCTCACTTTTTTGCCCAGGGTAGAGTGAGTGCCGTGGCATCAGCCTAGCTCACAGCAACCTCAAACTCCTGGGCTCAAGCAATCCTGCTGCCTCAGCCTCCCCAGTAGCTGGGACTACAGGCATGTGCCACCATGCCCGGCTAATTTTTTCTATATATATTAGTTGGCCAATTAATTTCTTTCTATTTATAGTAGAGATGGGGTCTCGCTCTTGCTCAGGCTGGTTTCGAACTCCTGATCTCGAGCAATCCACCCGCCTCGGCCTCCCAGAGTGCTAGGATTACAGGTATAAGCCATCGAACCCGGCCTACAGGTGATTTTAATGGTTTCCTTGCCTTGTTATCATTTTCAAATATTTTACAAAAATAAATTAATAAACAAAAACCAGACATAAAGTGCTCATGTTCTTTCTTGTTTCATGGTGCCTCAATGATCCACCAAATCATGAGGAAATCATGAGTGAGAAACATTTAAGTCAGATTACCTTGTCCAGGGTCCAGAAACACATCAAATAATCCTAAAATACATATCACAGCGCATCAAACAGCACCTGATGCACAGATGGTGCTCGGTCCATGAGCAAAGTACTCCGAGCCACCTCTATTACTCAGAAGCTATTTTGTGTTGTACTATGCACTCTATTATACTGTGAAGGCATTTTGCTGTCTTTTTGGTTCAATTTGATGGCCTCTAGAGAAAGAAACCTCTCTTCAGCTTTCTTCAACCGTACAGACTAGGGGAAGCTCAGAAAGGCCTCATTCTTTGAAAAGAGGGGTGGAACTTATGCACTTTATGCTCAGATAGGTCTGGCTCCAAATCTTGGCTCTCCTCTTTCCATGGAGGTCTGCGATTTACAGAACATCTACATACATCTGCATGCAACAGCACTGGCAGTACAGAGGAGAACCAGACTCTCACTGCCTTTACCAAGCTCACCACCCAGCCTCGGCTCTCCCTGCCTTGTTTTCTCCTCTGTCAATGGAGGTTGTGCTCACTCAGCAGGGCCTGGGGCACTAAATGAGACAATGAGCACAAATTGCCTAGGTGCTTGGTAAACATTAGCTATTACTATTATTAATTGCTGCTGAATTGGATTTAAAGACAAATGACTATTACATAATGTTTTCTGAAATCAACAAACATTACAAGAGCTCCTATTATGTACAAGACGCTGCACTAGTTTTAGGGTTAGGAAGACCTGTGCAAATCTTTTCCTAGACTCTTAGAAATCATTATCCTCATCTTTACAAAGCAAATCATGGTTTCCTTGGCAACATCAGTCTGAGGATAAAAATAGTCAAAGTTGGCTGGGTAGGGTGGCTCTTGCCTGTAATCCTAGCACTTTGGGAGGCCAAGGAGGAAAAATTGCTTGAGGCCAGGACTTGGAGAGCAGCCTGAGCAAGAGCGAGACTCCATCTCTACAAAAAATAGAAAAATTAGCCGGGCATGGTGGCGCATGCCCGTAGTCCCAGCTACCCAGGAGGCTGAGGAAGGAGGATCACTTGAGCCCAGGAGTCTGAGGTTGCAGTGAACTATGATGAAACCATCACACTCTAGCTAGGGAGACAGAGGGAGACCCTGTCTCAAAAAAAAAAAAAAAAAAAAAAAAGGCAAGGTTATAGTCCTAGAGCTGTATTTCTAAGGTTATAATCCATCCATCCAGTTATAGGGATCTCAGCACTTCTCAAATTCCTCCTGAGTTAAATGTGTCACCTTCGCTGGCCAATGCCACACATGAAATTCCATTCTTTTGTTTGCAAATACAAGCCTCCTAATACCAGGTGAACTCTCCATTTCCTTCTTCCTCAGTCTAGTTGCTTCAAGACACTTTCACCACCTATCTGTTCCTCGGCTGGAGCTTGATCCACACAAGACTCCTGCTCCCAAATGAATGCCTCATTGGGTGAAGAAAATGAGAAAGAACCAAAGTAGAGTAGTCATTTTCTTCCAATAGCTCTAGAGATGCTAATAAAACCATTTTGGTTTTTACCATCCTCCCTCCCCAAGACCCTCTCGATAATCTTCAGTGAACAGAGAACCTGGTCAGGAATACTGTTCTGGCTTTCCTGGTCTCACAACAGGTCTCCTCCCTCAACCTGACTGCTTTGTCCCCAGAGGCCCCCCAGTCCCTCCTACTGATCCTCCATGGAGGGAATCTCTCCCCCTATATGCACCAGACTTCCAGACATGCCTCCATGTGACTGATTCCTGAGTCCCTGGACCCTTATTGCACAGGAAACTAAAATATAGGCAGATCATGATCCGTGCTATATTTTTACTTTCATCTCTGATGAAATAAATTGACTGCTTATTTCATTGGAAGCCTATGAGACTGTGAAATAAAGATGAGCTACTAAGCCCCCCCAGTGACTCAACGGAGCCCCTGTTGGCTAAGCAGACCCCAGAGAAGCCTTAAAAAGTGAGTTCCCAGTCATGACAGGATGGGAGGTCAGACACCCACTCCCTCACTAATCACCCTTAGACTTTCTCTCCTAAGGAATAAACAGAAACCAGCTCTTTGGAAAGATTTGTCCCACCACTGATTCAACCAACCACCAGATGCTACAGATGGACTCCCCTCCCTTTTTGCCATTTTGACACAATAGTTGACCAGCATTTCTTCCTGACAAGAGACCACAGACCCTGGGCTGCTTCAGGCTGGTTTAGAGAGGCTGCACACAGGATGCCTATGTGTCCTCTGCTTCATCTTTTGACATATAAAGCCCAATTTCAACTCATTTAAATGTTAAGTTTCCACCTCAAAGTGAAAATGGGACACATGTAACATACATGTTTGTTATATATGTGTGTTCTCTTCATGAATATTCATAGCTCCTCCTATGAAATATTTATGCCATTCAGCATAAATCCTTATCTACCTCTTGTTCCTTCAAAGTCCCTGCCACAGGCTATCCTTCCCAGCCTGCAGGATGGCCAGCCTGTAGACTGCAATTTTTTATAGGAAATGAATCTCTCCTTTCCAAATTTTTAGATCTTATGATTCCTTGTGATTTCTTGTGATTCCTGTTTTCAACTTTTTAAAAAATAACTAAACAGTCTGAAGAAATAAAAATTAAATTGGGGTGATTAAAAAATATTATTATGGAATTAGTGTTTTCAACATTTGTGCCTAAAAGTAGCATTGAAACAATCTGATGCAACATCTGAAAATAGTAATTAAACTCTCCAGAATTGGTTTAAAGGTTAAAAAGCTCTCAACCTTTAACTCAAGAACAAGTCATGGATCAAATGCATCGTTAGGTGATTTTGTCATTGTGCAAACATCACAGAGTATACTTACATTTCAAACCTAAATGGTAGAGCATACTACACACCTAGGCGATCTGGTATAGCCTATTGCTCTAGGCTACAAGCCTGTACAGCATGTTATTGTACTGGATACTATAGACAGTTGTAACACAATGGCAAGTATTTGTGTATCTAAACATAAAAAAGATAATGTGTTATGCCATGGCATTATAGGGATATGACATCAGACAATAGAAATTTTTTAGCTCCATTATAATCTTATAGGGCCCACTGTTGACTGAAACATTGTGGCACATGACTGCAATGTGATTTTAAGACTTTTCACTTCTTTTTCACCCTTTCAGGACACTTTTTATAATGTGTCAATTGTTAAAAAAACAATTATTCTGACCCTTGTTAAAATGGCAGTGTAGGGGAGAGAAAGTAATATCTTTTCCTTATCCATTGAAAGATTCATGGCTGACACCCCTATAATGAAAGACAGATTAACAGGAGAAAAACATAACAAACGTATTTAATAAAAGTTTTAGGTGACACAAGAGCCTTCAGAAATGATGAGCCAATGATCTAAGGAGAACTGTATATTTTTATGGACAGTTGTGCAGAAATGTGATTGGAGAACAAAAGGGTATGATCTATCAAATAAAATTTATGGGAAGCCATTGTTTTGGACTGAGCTCCTGGATGAGGCCCCAATAGACTGGCCCAAATAAGATGCTACATGCCATGTAATCACAAACTAAACTTCAAAATAGGCCCATTTTTCCAAAAAGCAGGAGATTCACAACAAACAATTAGAAGAGGCCCAAGCCTGAGCAAGAATGAAACCCCATCTCTACAGAAAATAGAAAAGTTACCCAGGCATGGTGGTGTGCACCTGTAGTTCCTGCTACTCAGGAGGCTGAGGTAGGATTGCTTAAGCCCAGGAGTTTGAGGTTGCAGTGAGCTGTGATAATGACACTGCACTCTAGCCTGGGTGAGAGAATGAAACCATGTCTCAAAAAAAAAAAAAATGGGCCCAGTTACTTGAGCCACCTTGATAGGGAAGTCCCTTCTGTTTTAATCCTATAAGGGAAGTAATCTTACAACAACCAATCCACTTTTTTTTCATTGTTTTTGTTTTCTTCAGCCTTTTTCTGCCAATACAGCCCACCGCTCTGCTCAGCTCATCTTTAGATGGAATGCTGCCTGATTCATGAATGCTAATCAAAGCCAATGATATCTTTAAACTAAATGTGTTGAAATTTTTTTTTGACAGATCTGATAATGATAAACTTAGGGGAAACTTTGCAAGGTTTGTTTGGTGAGATTCTTCTTCCTGCATATAGGGCAGAGCCCCTCTGGAATGAGGGTCTTAAGACCTGCTTTCAGAGAGGTAAGTCAGAGAATTATTTTTATAGCCTCAGGGGAGAAAGGTGGAGAAGGTCAGAGAGTGATCTTCCTGCTTCTGCCATAGGGGTATCATGTTCTGAACACCAACAGTAAGAAAGACTTTATTCAAGACTATTGCAGTAGGGAGAAAGGTCAGGCTCAACAAAGACAGTAGGGGGTCCAGGGGTGGGTCACAGTCAACGAGCAGAGTGAAGGGGTCAGTGGATGGAAAATACAAAGAGAAGACATGGGGGGTCTTGCTGAAGGCAGGTGAAGGTGATCGGATATCAAGGGTGGGGATGAGAAATTTGATCAGATATCAAGTGTGACCAGATATCAAGGGTGGAGGGATTCTTGCTAATCTGACTTAGTGGGATTCCTGCTACAACTGGGCTAAGCAGGCCAAAGACAGGACAGGTGCCAAGTTCAATTCAAAGCCTACTTGAAAAGAGAGTTCAGGGAGCTTGACTAAATTTTGGTCAAGGAGAGTCTTTGTCCCAATATTTATTGTCTGTTCTAAACTGTGACTCTTGGAATTGAACAATATAACACAGATACGATCTGACCAATGCAAGAAATAGAAGGTTATGTCTTTTCTTGGGTATGTGCTGAATTTCTCTAGCATCTAGCTAAGGTTGCCATTGGGTTGTTGTGCAGCCACAGAAGCCCCATTAGATGGGTGGCTCATGTGATTCTGTGAAAGTGAAATATATGTTTGGTCTTCATGGCCATTACCTGGCATGTGACTCCTAAAATCCTTAGAATCTTCAAAATGATAAGTGTCTTTGTATGCTAACGAGTTGACTGAATGTTGGCAGCCCCTAGGTAGTTTCAGGGTGGTGACTGGTCACCAGAAAGACCAAGGCAGGATTAGAACATTCAGACTTTCAGCCCCACCCCACAACCCGTGGGGTTTCATCAATCATACCTATGTAATAATGAACCTTCCATAAAACCCCAAAAACCTAGTTCAGATAGCTTCTGGATAGCTGAACACATGGAGGTGTCTGAGGGATGTTGCACCCAGGGAGGGCATGGAAGCTCCACGAACCTTCCCACATGCCTTGGCCTATACATCACCTTCATCTGTATCATTTGTAATATCTTTTATAATAAATAGGACAACGTAAGTAAAGTGTTTCCCTGAGGTCTGTGAGCCACACCAGCAAATTAATGGAACCCGAGGAAGGGGTCATGGGAACCCCAATGTGTAGCTGGTCAGTCAGAAGCACAGGTAGAACAACCTGCTTGTGGTTGGCTTCGGAAGTAAGGGGCCGTCTCATGGGACTGAGCCCTCAACCTGTGAGACCTGACGCTATCTCTGAATTCGATTCAACCAGACACAGTAGACAGTATCTGACTGGATGGAATTATGGTATGCCCAGCTGGTGTCCACTGCAGAACGGATTGGTTGCTGGTGGAGAGAAATCCCAACACACTTCTTGATGACTGTGTTGGTTGTTGTTGAAGGGGGGAATAGAAAAAACACTTTAGTTTTTATTCCTATATTCTCAGAGCTCATAATTAAGATGTCAGGCAGCCAAAACATAAGGTCCTTTCTCACAAGAGCTCTCTTTCCTATTTATCTATCCATCCTCTTACTACCCAAGTTATCTTCCTCAAATTTAGACCTGAGCAACCTCCAATTGCCTACTCAAGAAAGCCTGTCCATTTTAGCACAGTACATCAGCCCATCATTATTAGCTCTATAGTTTGAGTGAATTCCCCTAAATTTGAGAACCTCAGGGTCTAATCCAAACCATCCTTTCTGAAGTAGCATCCTGGGTGGGACCTGAGGTGGCTTGAGTGCAGGTGGTGCTCCTACCTGAAAGCCCAGCAAAATCAGGGAACAGATGTCAAGGGCCGTGTCCTGGCAGGAGGCTGGTGAGCAAAGTGAGTCCAGAAGTGACCAGGTGGACTGAGCTGAGAGGAGAAACTAAACTCGAGCTCCCAAAGAAGGGAATTTCAAGGAAGCGGGAAGTGAAAAAGGCCAAGAGTATCTATCAAGGCAGGCAACAGTCCAGGTGAGGGGCTCTGGATAAATTCTGGAGGTTTAGCCCCTGCAATGGTTTCCTGTCATTACTTAAGCATAAGTCTGTGTGCACAGGACTGATTTAATCACAGGTGCTGCAATAGTTCTCAAAGAATGAGAAAATTTGAGTTTTTGACACTGTACGGCTGGGATTAGACCTAGAACGGAAAGAGCAAGTAGGTTTTATCTCGTGTGTCACCTTTGATAGATCATTGGCTGCCTGAAGCACTGAGTTAACAAGGATTCTAAAGATGCATTTCAACTCAACAGACTGTACGTCCAAGTGGACCGGTGACATATGCCAATTGGGAGGCAGAAGTGAGGGGCAACTTGAGAGCCATAGATCACTGCCCCTAAAATGGAGCACCTGTTGGGCCCCCCAAGCATGGAAATAAAGGAAAGTTTTGAGTCCCTTCAGGGGAAGTCCCAGGCACCTGGCTAGCCTTGAAAAGTGAATGGGCAACCTGATGAGAACAATGGCCCTCCAAGGGAGCCAGAGTCACAAAACTTTGGGTTCTTTATAGAAACTAAAAGATGGCATCTTAACATATGTGCCTGAGTTGTTTTTTAGAAACACCCAGCAGATGGAAAATGCAGGTAAGGGGGAACTGAGGACTTGAATTGTGACTGTGTTCTGTGTTCTGATTTCCCCTGAGAGGCCTGTCACACACATCTTAACATTCCTTTCCACTAATCTAAGACTCTCTGAATCCACCTGTGGCCCAGAGGCCCCCACTTCTGAATATCTCACCTTTTAGGCCAGGCCTATGTATAACTTCCATGTATTGCTTTACAATTTTGCCTGCCCGAAATGTACCTCTGCCTTTAAAGGCCCTGGCCTGTAAGCCACTGGGGAGTCCAGGTCTTAAAACACTGCTTGCGTGGTACCTTGAAATAAAATGCCTCTTTCTCCTGCTGCAACTCTCTGCTTCAGCGTCCGCCTTTGCTGTGGCCAGGCAAGTGGACCCCAGTTTGGTTTGGTAATACCACTGCCATGATGCTGCCAAGGAAAAGTCCCACCTCAAAGATCAGTTGACATTTCTATACCTACTGCTACGTGCCCCTTAATTTCTAATGCTTTGCATATTCATTTCCAATGTAAGTTTCATTGTATATTCTTCAGTATTTCTCATGCTCTCATATGTATTTATTTTCTTAGATAACTTGGTCGAAAGGTACCCAAACATTTTCTGCTTGTAGGTCTAAACAACTTAATAAATATTTATGAACCAAGTTGTTACTTGGTTCGAAAAAAGTATATACACAAATTGAAAGGAAATATAATTTTACTTCATTATTAAATAACCAAAATTACTTTTTTTTTTTTTTTTGAGACAGAGTCTTGCTCTATTGCCCAGGCTAGAGTGCCGTGGTGTCAGCCTAGCTCACAGCAGCCTCCAACTCCTGGGCTCAAGCAATCCTTCTGCCTCAGCCTCCCAAGTAGCTGGGACTAGAGGCATGTGCCACCATGCCTGGCTAATTTTTTCTATATATTTTTAGTTGTCCAACTAATTTCTTTCTATTTTTAGTAGAGACGGGGTCTTGCTCTTGCTCAGGCTGGTCTCAAACTCCTGAGCTTAAACGATCCGCTTGCCTCGGCCTCCCAGAGTGCTAGGATTACAGGTGTGAGCCACTGTGCCTGCCCCCAAAATTACTTATTAATGGGATGCATATACCTGGTGAGCACTGTGTGACTTCTCAAACCTTGGAATTAGACTGGACACCACCACCCTCGGTCCCTGTCCCACACTGCACGTAGTGCTACAGGATAGGCACAGCGGCCCTGGCTTCACAAGTATGTGACATCATCAAAAGGAATGTTGCACAATCTAATGCTGATACTGCCAACTACCTTAAGCGAATAGTTCATGTGCTACCTTATAAGTACCATGAGTTAACATTGTACTACTGGAGCTGCAAGTTTGTGTGGTACCTGAAGGATGTCAAGAATTGATGTGCTTCCCTAAAAATTCTAAAATAGCTGGTGGCACCCTAGGGCACCTTGATGCATAGCTTGGGAACCATGGACTTGCTACGTACCTCATCCATTTTATACTAACATGTCTGTTTTCTTTCAAAAAAAGAAAACCAACTTTAAAAATTATTTTTCTATTTTTTAATTTGAAAACTTATTTATTGGCCAGAATCACTCTATTTGTGAAGCATACTCAGTGAGAGAAGCAGAAATAGGCCATTAGAAGAAAATATCAATGAAAATTATGAAAAGATTTTCAAAAATGAACTCAGGAAGTCTTAGAAAATGAGACAAGGCATTGTGACCTTACTAAATCATTCAACATGTGTCAAAATTTGTCATAAAAGACATTTTTTCTTTTGAATTATGGCCTACTTCTGTCGTTTTGCTTTGATTGACGGCTTGGATAGACTGGAAGAGCAGGGAGGTGGCAAAACTTAGGCTTTTTGTTGTTGTTATTGTAGTTGTTGTTTAATCTTTGAAAACCCAGGAAGAAATGAGAGGAAGAAGGGCAAAGAGAAGGGAAGAAGAGATCATCACTGCCCTCACATACACAGCTATTTTTAACTTTTAATTATACATTTGGCCAATATCTATATTCTCTTGCATAGAGACAGCCATGTTTTCATCAGATGCTTTAATGCGGGATGTTAAAGAAACATCAGAGCCCAGGCTAAAAAGGATGAAAAGATCTTTGGGCTCCCACTGACTGCCTTCCCTCCGCCTCACTCTGCCCTGCTTTGGTGAGATGGCATTGTCCCAGCCTGCTCAATTCTCCCCTTTGTTCCACTTTCAGCACCTCTGCACCCCAATCTCTGGGTCCAGCAGGACGGGAACAAGGGGAAGCAAAGCCTCCCAGCAGGACAGGGTTGCTCAGGGTGTGCAGAGCTATTAAATCTTCAGTCACTGGGGAGGAGGGACTGTTGTTCTTCACCCTGGAGGAACTTTAATTATCCAAGTGAATGGGCCCTCATGGGTGGTTCCTTAAAATCTAGGTGAGTCATGCAATTGAAAAGGAAAAAGCAGATCCTGAAATCTGTGACTAACAGAGCCCAGTTTCAGAATCAGGGATACACTTTTTGCATTTGCTTCCAGATTCCTGAACTTAAGTTTCATTCTGTAGAAACCTGAGCTGGCAGTAAAAGGAGCAAAAGTGAATGTGTTATGAGCCCCTTGGTTCATAACGGGCATTTTCTTATTGCTTCACTATGGAACAAGGAGCAGCAGTGAGATTTTGTTCTCATCTCAGAAAGCAGCTGTGCTGACACTTCAAGCAGCTGGCTCTAATGTCAGCAATTGGCGTTGAATGTTGATCATTTCACAAGCTAAGTTAAACACGCCGGCTTGCTCATAAGCACTGGCAATGAGGGAAGGGCTCCTGGAGACAACCAGCCAGTGAAAAGAACCAGCCCCTCAGCACACAGAGGAGAAAGTCTCTCTTTTATAAACTATCTAAAAGGGAGAAAAGGAAAGGCATCATATTTTAAATGACGAATTAGCTGTTTCATGCTGCAGCCAAAGCACTCATCTGTTGGAGTCAACGTATCACCGTAACGTTTTTGTTTTTTTTTTTTAATGATGTTTGGGAAGTTAAAAGTCTACAGTGTGAAAGATTTAACTCATTTGGACAATCATTAGGAAATGAATTAGAGCCATGGCATGTTTAAGAGTTGAATGTGGTGCTGTTACATGATAAAGAAGCAACCTTTGAGCGTTTCCCCGCGGCCCAGGCAGGCTCCAGATTTCAGGAACCAGGGTGACTGAGCAAGTACAATTGCTGAAGGAATGGAAATCAAAACATCTGCACACAACTGTCTCCTTTTACTTGAGGAACCATCAATTTCCAAAGCCAAACTGAAGAATAAACATTTTAAAATGGAAGAATTGCTCACCCTTGACCACATCCTTAAGCAAGCCTCGCGATGAGGCACTTGGAGGGATCACAGCTCGGCCACGAGAGATGTGGAGGTGGACCTGACGCATCAGATGGAGGCCAGTTTAGGCCTGTGTAAGAAAGTTAGTTTAGGAACGGGAAGTGGAAAAATATAGGTTCCGTGGCTTCGAATTCCACCAAAGAAAAGAAGCAAGAAAGGAATGTAACAATTAATTACAATTAATGTAACAATTAATTATTATCTAAACCCAATGGAACTCCAGTAGATTTTGAGAGTTTGTGGAGGAAGCCAGGAGCCACAGGTGTTTCATGCAGGGCCAAATGGACAGTGACCCTGAGCAGTTGCCCAGATACAGATTGAGGAAGGAAGGAGTGATGGAATCCTTGGATTTGGGGTCTCAGATGCAGATTCTGCTAACAAATTAATACAAAATTCTTACCTCTCTCATGGCCTTTGAACTTGTTCTGCCTTCTTTCTACCCACAGCATTCCCCTGATCCCCACATGGCCGGCTACCTCCCCTCATGCACCACCCACCTCACCCATGAGCTCTCCCAACCACCAGCCACTCTGCCCAAATCCCTTCATAACTCTCATCACCCCTTGCCTTTGTCTTATTATCTGTGTGTTTGTTAATGGTCTGTCTCACCAGTGATGGTAAATGTTTAACGCCTGGCTCTAGGGAAAGAGACGTGACAGTAACTCTATGGAGCACACAACTTCCAAATGATAATTAAACCACAAGACCCTTTATTATAAATTCCATACAGTCACTTGCATCTCACAGAATGCCTCTGTTGATTTTTGCCAAACTCTTGGGTCTGTACCTCCAACTGCGGTTGCAGTTCAACCACAATTTGACAAATGGAATTGCA
This sequence comes from Mirza zaza, assembly GCA_008750895.1. NCBI lineage: Eukaryota > Metazoa > Chordata > Mammalia > Primates > Cheirogaleidae > Mirza > Mirza zaza. The sequence goes on along the minus strand of VSMD01008806.1, from coordinate 12,182 downwards.
TCCCAACCTGCTCTTTTCTCCATAAAAGTATCGTCATTCGGTCTGACGTCATCCACAGTTAAACTATTTCTCGCCTTGTACAAATTCTAGTCACTACATTGAAAACCTCTTTTCACTTTCAGCACCACTCTTTTCAAAAGTACTAGCTATCATCTTTGTGTCATTGTAAGGATTGGAACATTTTTGATAATAGCTTGCAAAATTTTCAAAAATGTAACACTCTACTCTCAGGGGTCACTGTGAGCCCTGCACCGCTCTAGTTTGGATGGTAGTAAGATTTATGACAGGATGAAGGACACTTGGCACACAGCAAACATATACTAATCCTTTCTTAATTCAAAACATACTAACTTCTTGGTTTTGATTCTCTTAGATACTTCTTTTTTTTTTTTTTTTTCCTGAGACAGAGTCTTGCTCTGTTGCCCAGGTTAGAGTGCCATGGCGCCTAGCTCATAGCAACCTCAAACTCCTGGGCTCAAGCAATCCTCCTGACTCAGCCTCCTGAGTAGCTGGGACTGTAGGCATATGCCAGCATGCCCGGCTAATTTTTTCTCTATATATTTTTAGTTGTCTAGCTAATTTCTTTCTATTTTTTAGTAGAGACGGGGGGTCTCACTCTTGCTCAGGCTGGTCTCAAACTCCTGACTTTGAGTGATCCTCCCGCCTCAACCTCCCGGAGTGCCACCACGCCTGGCCTCTTAGATACTTCTAAACCTAATTCTTAGTCTTCCTGGGATGGAAAGACTATGAAAAGTGCTGCTGTCCTGGTCAACTGAGGCTGCCCAGCTACTAAGGAGGATGGCAATCACCACCCTAATTATTACAGGTTTCTAATGATCAAAAACTTTGGTCCAACATGGAGCCGCAGACATCCAGAGCAGTTCTTCTCACTGGCAGACTGTCTTTTTATAGACATTATGTCATGGATTCCAAAATGTTGAAAGAGTTTGTTCTCCTGACTCAAGCTACTTGATTCTACTTATTTACAGAAGTCTGCAACGCCCACTCAGGCCTGTCATGTGATTGGATATGGCCTTTCTTTAGATCTGCAGATATGTGAATGTATTTGTTTGCTAGGGCTGCCATAACCAAGTACTGTAGTCTGAGTGGCTTAAACAATAGAAACTCAGTGTCTCACAGCTCAGGAGGCTGAAAGTCCAAGGTCAAGGTGTTGGCCAGAGAAATTGTTGCATGCCTCTCTTTCCTAGCCTCTGGCGGTTTGCTGGCCGTCTTTGTTGTTCCTTGGCATCTCCCTGATCTCTGCCTTCACATTCACGTGGTGTTCTTGGGAGAGCGTCTATGTCTAAATTTTACCTTTTTATAAGGACAACAGGCATTGGAGTAGGGGCCCCCCTGTTCCAATATGACCTCATCTTAACCAATTACATTTGCAATGACCCCACTTCCAAGATCACATACTATGGTACAGGGGGTTAGAACTTCAACATATGACTTTTTAAAGGACACAATTTAACCCATTTGTTTGTTTGTTTAAAGACCTTTGAACTAGATAAGATCCTAAGAAGATAAGTAAATGTACGTCCTATTTAATAATTAAAAGTTTTAAACTTCATGAGATCTTACATTCTTTCATAGCTTTAGAGCCTGACAACTTTTAGAGCTATTTGACAATATCTCACATGACTTTGTCTGTCTTGCAGTGAGAACTGAGAAGGTCACTCTTCTGACAACCTGGTTAGAGTTGGCAGTGTCCAGTGCTAGAAAGCACACTACTGAGACCATACATTTTATCTTTGGTATCCTCCTTGAAATCTCTATTCTGTCTCTTCTATAATACATCTAGAAATTCAACAAAACAACTAAGTTATTACTTACTATAAATTAATTCTAAGATGAGCATTTCCCCCCACATTTTAACATTTTTGAAACCAGAATCTATTCATGATCTCTGGCATGTCATAGTTCAATTACCAGCATTTTTTTCTTTTAGGTGAGACATAAAATAGTATGACCTTAATTTTTTTTTTTTTTTTTTTNTTTTTTTTTTTTGAGACAGAGTCTCACTTTATTGCCCAGGCTAGAGTGAGTGCTGTGGCATCAGCCTAGCTCACAGCAACCTCAAACTCCTGGGCCCAAGCAATCCTACTGCCTCAGCCTCCCAAGTAGCTGGGACTACAGGCATGTGCCACCATGCCCGGCTAATTTTTTTTTTTTCTATAGGTATTAGTTGGCCAATTAATTTCTTTCTATTTATAGTAGAGATGGGGTCTCGCTCTTGCTCAGGCTGGTCTCGAACTCCTGAGCTCAAATGATCCGCCCACCTCGGCCTCCCAGAGAGCTAGGATTACAGGCTTGAGCCACCAAGCCCGGCCTAGTATGACCTTAATTAATGGAGTCTTAGTTTCAAGGAACTACAGTATTGAGTATCTTTTATGTGTAGACTCTGCTAAACATCTGGAATATAAAGAATTGTAATAGCAAGAGGTTGTACCTGCCTTCACAGCTACTTAGGAGAGAAATGTAAAAAACTTCATTAGTGTGATTTTTGGGTATAATTTTTCTTCCAGACTCCTGATTCTCACTTACCCATGGCCCTTTTTATTTGTATTGCACTGCATTATCAGTTTACCTGCCTGTCTTCTCTTCTAGCAGCTTGAGGGCAAACACCCTGTCTCAGTCACCCTGAATTCTTACTGTCCAGGACTGTGCATGGCCCCATAGTCAACGCTGCATGATTAAGTGACTGGATGGATTCTCTAAGCCTACATTGTATTGGAAAGTATCACTCAAGAAAATATAAGTGAGTCTTAATAACCAAAATACTAAGTCAAGTTTAATTCCATACTCTAAAAGGACTTTTAAGCAGGACTTTCCCAGAATGCATATCCTTAAGTGGCTTTTGGCTGTGATGGTTCTTGGTAAAAGTTGGAAAATCATGAGAAGGTGTAAGGATTGTTCTATGGTTTGTATTGATTTCACAGCCATCTGTCAGCTTGATTACACTATCACTTGTAGATATGTGGGGGTACACAGGAATGTGGTGAAATGAGGTCTTCCTTTTGTTCCAGGGAGGAACTCTGCCACCTTAACCATCCTGTCGTGCTCCATCTTGTCCTCAAGTTCAGACAAAACTAAGTCTAGATGAGCTTTAACTTGCATTTTGAATAGGCAAATAGATCCACAGTCAAGAAACAGAACCAAGATAAGAGTTCATGCAAGATGCAAAATAAGGCATGCGAGTTAGATTTCTATCGCTACATAACAAATTGTCACACACTGAACAGCTTATACAACAACTTTTATTATCCAATAGTTTCCATGGGTCAGGAGTCTGGACATAGCTTAACTGGGTCCTCTGCTTAGCGTGTCACAAGGCTGCAATAAAGGTAGCAGTCAGGGCCGGGCGCGGTGGCTCACGCCTGTAATCCTAGCTCTCTGGGAGGCCGAGGTGGGCGGATCGTTCGAGCTCAGGAGTTCGAGACCAGCCTGAGCAAGAGCGAGACCCCATCTCTACTATAAATAGAAAGAAATTAATTGGCCAACTAATACCTATAGAAAAAAAAAAAATTAGCCGGGCATGGTGGCACATGCCTGTAGTCCCAGCTACTCGGGAGGCTGAGGCAGGAGGATTGCTTGAGTCCAGGAGATTGAGGTTGCTGTGAGCTAGGTTGATGCCACGGCACTCACTCTAGCCTGGGCAATAAAGTGAGACTCTGTCTCAAAAAAAAAGGTAGCAGTCAGGTTGTGTTTTCCTCTGGAGTGCTCAACTGGAGAAAGATCTGCTTCCAAGCTCCCTCAGGCTGCTGGCAGAACTCATTTCCTTGTGGTTGTAGGACTGACGTGCCTGTTTCTTGCTGGCTGCGGCCAGGAGCTGCTCTCAGCTTTAAAGGCCACCTGAAGTTCCTTTCCAGATGGTCTTCTCCATTCTCTCACACATGGCACTGTACTTCTTCAAAGTCAACGATCTAAGAGAGTCTCTGATCTAAGGGAGAGCCCAGTACCTGATTAAATCAGATCCATCTAGGATAATCACCCCTTTGATTCACTCAAAATCAACTAACTTGGGGCCTTAGCTACATCTACAAAATCCCTTCACTTTTTCCATATTCTATGGAGAAGAAGCAGTTCACAAGTCTCACCCAGAGGAGGGAGGATGTTACAGGGGTGTGACCAAGAAGGGGCAGGGTCTGGGGACCTACCTTAGAATTCTGCCTACCTCAACATGTATACTGTAATTTCAGGGCAAGAGCATGGAAAAATAATAACTGTGAGGTTAACTTCATGGAATTCCAGGGTTGGAAAAGACCTCCAGAGTCATTTTCTGCCTCTGCAGGAATCGTCTTAACCAGACCTGAAAAACGAATGCTCATCCTTATACAGATCTCCAGGAAAAGTGACTCACTTTGTAATCAGTCCTCATGGATAATGAAAATTAGCATTGGCAGGAGGGAAATAAGTTTCTTGTCCCTCACTAGGTCCAATGTCTGGCAGTGGCTTTCTAGCTTTCTGGGGCACAGAGTTGAGAAGATTGTGAAACTAAGGGCTCAGTGAAAAATAATTCTGGGATCAATTATTGATGCCTGCTCAGGAAGGCATAATGGAAACAAACATATGATACATATTGTTATAAGAAGAAGACTAGACTAGAAGACCTCTGTTCTAATCCCAGCTCCACTCTAGCAGGTAATTTTTCTGGAGTAGTGGAGAGACAGGTTTTGCTCTGTCACCTGGGCTAGAGTGCAGTGGGGCAATCATAACTCACTGCAACCTCAAACTCCTGGACTCAGGTGATCCTCTAGCCTCAGCCTCCTGAGTAGCTGGGACTACAGGCCCAAGCCACCATACCCAACTAATCTTTTTTTATTCTTTATAGAGGCAAGATCTCACTATGTTGCCTAGACTGGTTTTGAACTCCTAGCCTCAAGCAATCTCCCACCTTGGCCCCTCAAAGTGACTTACAAGAGTGAGCCACTATGCTCAGCAGGTGATTTTGAACAAATCACTTTACCTCTTGGCCCTTGTGTCTTTTTTTTGTTTTTTTGTTTTTTTGAGACAGAGTCTCGCTTTGTTGCCCAGGCTAGAGTGAGTGCCGTGGCGTCAGCCTAGCTCACAGCAACCTCAAACTCCTGGGCTCAAGCAGTCCTGCTGCCTCAGCCTCCCGAATAGCTGGGACTACAGGCATGCGCCACCATGCCTGGCTAATTTTTTCTATATATATGAGTTGGCCAATTAATTTCTTTCTATTTATAGTAGAGACAGGGTCTCGCTCTTGCTCAGGCTGGTTTTGAACTCCTGACCTCGAGCAATCCGCCCGTCTTGGCCTCCCAGAGTGGTAGGATTACAGGCGTGAGCCACTGCACCCGGCCTGCCCTTGTTTCTTTATCTGTTTAAAGTAAAAAAAAGTCTGCCTCCTAGGGTTTTCATGAAGATAAAACGACAGAACTTGGATGAAGGTGCTCCGGAATTGTAAATCATTAAACAACTATAAAGATATATTATTGCCATCTAAATTCTTGAAAGAAATTATTCCAGCCCATCTTCTGACAGAGTCTTGCCAACATCCTATTTCCACCTTCTTCAAATCTCAAATGAAAACTATCTATCTCAAACTTGGACGTGGTGAACTGACAGCTCCCTGGCGTAGATGTCTGGCTTATCACACTGATAAACGGTATGACAACACCATCATGACTGATGAGTCAACCCTAATGTCTTTTGGCTCCTTTTAGTATGCTATATTAAAATCATGGTTCACCCAAGAAAAGCAAACAAACAAATTTAATATTATTAATATCACATATCATCATGTGTGAGCCCTAGGATTGCTAAAAGTGTGGACTATACAGGTACATGGAAAGCAATCTTGGGATCAGAAAAGCAAATATTTAGAAAGTGAATACAGTGCAATTTTCCTGGACTCTCTCTAAAGATAGGAAATATCAATTTAGGAGCTCATGGCTTCAGGCTCTGCTTTTACCCTTCTTCGGTAATTGCAGAAAATGCAAGAGACCAAACAGTTATCAAGCACTAAACCTGCACTACTCAAAAGTGTGAACCAGCAGCATCAGCATCACCTGAGAGCTTGTTAAAAATGCAAAATCATGGGCTACACCCCAGTCCTGTTGAATCAGAATATGCATTTTAACAATTTTAAGTTATTTATATGTACGTTAAAGTTTTAAAAGCCTGTACTAAATTTTCCAGAACAATGTACTTTGGCCCTCACCAAACAGCTTTAGATGTCCAGCCTCTATCAATTGATCACTATGTTGCAGGAATAACTGGCCTTTCAAACATCATCCAAAATCATTGCCCTGACTGCTATTTCACTTTGTTGACAGCAAGATACATTCTGATCTATTAGCAGTTGCTACATAAGCTGAGAGAACACATTGTTAGGATGTGTTATTTTTTAAAAGTTTCACTTGTGACCTGTTTGTTAGAAAACAGTGCAAATAGAAACTGATTGGCACACTCAGTTATAGTCCAACACCAATTGACAGTGTTGCAATGACCAAAATGCCAATATCCTTAACGGTTATGTTGCATACAGAACCTGCACACGTCTGACTCTGCGGCATCCAAAGGATGTACAAGGTTCCAGTGTACTCCAGAGGAATCCTGTCATATTTGCATTTAGATCCCTGATCAGGCCTACTATTTTGTAGCAGGAGTGGAATTAATAAGGGTACAAGCCTGGAAGCCCAGGCTGTAGATGTAGAAGAGAAGGAAAATGATGGGGGTGGGGGGAAGATAGTTTGGACTACCTTTACCTGTAGCCCGGGGTGCCTGGGTCCTTGCGAGCAGTCTCCTCTAGCTTTGAAAAGAGGGCTCAGTCTACATCACATCTGCTCCAAGCAAAGGCTGTTCGCAAAGCTTCAGAAAACAACATCTATCTTATTAGAAATTTTGTGGAAGACAAAAAGAAGGCTTATATTACATCTTAAACTGCAAACAACCTAATAAAACTCCCCATTAGACCTTCCTGTGATGCACCAGCTCTGGGCTGCCCCAGGATGTCTCTCTCAAGGCATTTTCCTTCCCTACCCCTCACTTTTCTGTGTCCTCCCCACCCCTTAATCTTTGTCCTTCCCGATGAGAACAATATGGCTCCATCTCAAATCCTTCAATTTTATAGAACTGCAACATTACTTACACCATCTTTTAGAAGCACAATTTCACTTTGCACTCAGGAAACCAACGACCCTCCCATTGCTGGGCCCTAACCTTATAAGGGGCTGGAGAGGGGACGATAAATGACAAGCATCCCTGCAGCCTAACCCGGCAGCTTAGGCTTTGGCTCTGGTGTCAAGATTCCCCATTCTGTTCTGTGACCTCGCGTAAATTACTCAACCTCTCCAAGCCTCAACTTCTTAATCTAGAAAACGAAGTGTGGAGCCTGAGTAATGAAGACTGCACCTTGGATAATGAAAATAATGCCTACCTTGTGTGTTTGGGGAAGGTCACATCAGGTATTGTAGGACAAAAACTTCCCTGATCCCAGTGGCTGGCACAAAAGCATTATAATCATGATTACAATATTAAATCCCTCCCAATCTCAATCATTCGAAGTATTTGAGGGTCTACAAATGGAATTTCAAATACTCATTCAATAGATATCTATTTAGTGACCAGTTTATGCCTATTGAATAAGGAAAAAGGATGTAGGGAATAAATAAACATCTACTGAGAGCCATCTATGTGGTGGACACTTTACATATATCATCTTATTTACTCCTTCGAATAATTTAATGAGAACGATTGGTGTCCTCACGTCCACAGATGAGGACATGGAGCTGCGAGAGGTTACAGAACTTGCCCATATGGCACCAATCTGAGTTCAAACCCGGGTTGCCGTGACTCAGGAGCCCTTTCTCTCCTATTAATTAAGTTTCTGTGCCCCAAAAGGAGACTACACATCTCAAACTAACCAAAGCTGAATCTCTAAAGCAAAAAGGGTCAGATGAATAGAAAGGGGAGGAGGAAGAGAGAGAAGGACAGGAAGGGGGAAGCCAGGAAGAGAGAGGAGAGCCAGCACCCTGAGCGCATCCTTTCATTTTAGGTGACGAGTCCCTGCCAAGTGGGCTAGCGCCAAGAGGAAATGCGTCATGTCTGTGGTTTCCCATCAACTCCAGCTAGGGAGAACTAATGTCACCCTCTCGTTTGGGAGGCTCCGACGGCAGAGAATCTAACTTTGTAGAATCTAACTCCCTGTGTTTTCTACAGTTTAATTTTGTAATACTCCACAACTGTCTCGTATGGGTTAATCTTATTCCCACACCCATGCTGTAATACATTCGATGCCTGCATTTTGGTTTACTCTTCTGTAAGAGGATGGTAACAGATGAGAACACACAGCTAAACTTTATGAAACATTTCTGAGAAGAACCTGAAAAACACAGCACAGACCTTGGGGTGAGCACTCATAGATTTGTTGTTGAGGTATAAAGAGTTTGGTGGATAACATAGATTTTGTAAATCTACTGCCAGATATTACGAGATTATCTTGTTGGTCCCGCAGGGGTGGGGGTGTCCCTGGAGGGAATGACCGCTTGTCAGCTACCCTGGGAAGAGGTCAGTTTGAGAATAGGAAATAGAGATTCTGGAAGGAGCTTATAGGGTAGGGGTAGGAGGGATATTTTCCATGCTCTAGATCTGGCTGACACTTGGCAGTCTCGGTGTCATGGAACTGCCTGGAGCACTTTTGTTGCTGAGTGGTGGCTTGCCTTGTCACAGGGAGATGACTTGGAAGACATTCCCTTGTCTGGGAATGTGCCCAGAAAAGGGCCTCAGGTTGGGTCCTGACTCTGCAGCGTCTGACTCACCCTCTGTGCCACGGGTCTTTTTGTCATCTGTACAGCCTGACCTAGTGCCACGAGTCTTTTTGTCATCCGTACAGCCTGACCTATGCTGGGTCAGGAGGGGTCCATACCCACGCTTGAGCCTGAGTGCTGCAGGGAAATGTGCCTGCAGAGGACACCAGGGCGCTGCCTTGCAATATGGGAAGAAACCATGCCTACCTCTCAGGGTCACTGTGGGCATTAGAGATAACATGTGCACAGCGACTGGAATTGATGTGTTTGTTCAATGGCCGTTCGTCTCACCCCATCTTACTATGATCACTCTGTGCCAAGCACCAGGCAATAGCGACACGGCTGTGAGGGAGATAGATTAAGTCGCTGCTCTCTTAGACTTTACATCCCGTTGAGGAGGGGCAGTTGGTGAGCAGACAAGCACATCGTCAGGGCCCGAAACGTGCTTTGCCGAGCGTGGTCTCTGCCGGAAAGGCCTGCCAAGGCTGAGGGACCAGGACTGGGAAGGAGAAGAAGCCAAGCAGGACGTGCTCAAGAGAAATCCAGCCTGGCCTGGTTCCTCGGGGACTCTGAAGTGCAAGTCGTGTCTTCAGAGTTGTCCTTGAAGGCAGAAGGGTGGAACTTTTTTTTGTTTCTTTGTTTTATTTTTACAATGTGGCTCTCAGATCTTAAGGAGGGTGAAGCTTTTGTACCCCTGTCTCTGTTGGCCCTGGGCTACCCGAGGGCGGATATGTCATGGCCTGTCGGGTGAAGTGGCTCTTTAGTCAAGGGCGACTCTGTGGAGAAGGTACAAGGTGTAATGTAAGCCGCAGCATCCATGGGCCGGGAGAGGAGCTATATGCACAGGGTGGACATCAGCTGCTGCACGTGTTCACAGGGAAAAGTCAGAGAATGCAAACTGCTAAGAGAACCACAACTCAGTGACATGAGGGAGACTGAGCCGTCACTGTAGTGGCTGCGAAACAGGGGTAGATTCAGATTTTGTGGAACCTGAAGCTTACCATTTTGGGGGGGGCGCTCTTAAAGTAAAAGAATATGAAATCATGAATACAAAACTACTACGAACATGAAAATTTATTCAAAATGAAGTCACAAAATTACAAACAATAAAAACTAACAAACATCACAAAATCCAGAAAAAAAACAAAATGTTTATATTAACTTTCTGACACACCCCTACAATACATTTTCCTACGTTTTTTTGTCTCTATATAGTTTGATTACCTCACATGACAGCGGCTTAGTAACTCGCTTTTTATTAAGAGACTAGAAAGATATTTTGATCTTTTCCCTAAAACAGTAGACCTAAAAAGGAAGGCTTTTGGGGAGGGAGGGTATGGATGCTTTTTTAAAGTTTCTTTCAGCTTTACAGCATGTCATTTGGTAAAAATCATGTGACTTTTTAGGATTATTGTTAAGTTTGGGAAAGCCTCTATTGACTTTCTTTCAGATGTGAGCTACAACCTTTGAAAAGATGCCCCACAGACGAGCTTCTGACTCCACACATTTCAAACTCACTTTCCGCTAATATGGCAACTTAAAAATCACAACATCCAGAGAGGAGACTGTATTTCTTATAAAGGGTTACAGACTGCAAGGTGGCCATCCTGACAGGCTGGGAAGTGTAGCCTCCTGCAGAGACCAAAAGGCAGGGACCTGGGGGTGGGGGTGGAACAGGGATTTCTGCTGAAGGGGTTGGTTATATTGAATATACATATTCAATAGGCTAGGGAGGAGATATGAATATTCATGAAGGGGATCCTAACACATGTGTATTGACTAAACATGCATGTTACCTATGACCCATGTTCACTTTGGGGTGGAGACTTAACATTTACATCTATTACAATGAGGCCCTACACATCACAGGGTGTGGCACTCAAGTACGCAGCCTCTGTGAATTGGCCAGACCCAGTCCATGGTTGGTGGTCTTCTTATTGGGAGAAAGTTACTGAACTCAGTCTCTTGTCCAATCGAAGCTGTAGTATAGCTTGTGGAACAGGGCAGGGGGTCACTTAACGTCTGGCAGTGAATGAGCGGTAATTGTTTTAATATTGCTTAACTCAAGGCCAGTGCTTGTTTAGCAGCTAGAGAAAAAGAACTACCTTATGTTAGAGAACAGTTTATTCTTTAAGGGTAGGGATGCATGACTTAACTCTTGTCTAGCATGGCACTAGATCTTGTTTCTAATTTGAAGTCTTATTGCCACAAAGAGTCCATGCTGTCAGTCTTATGATCTCTATTTTAACATTAATACTGGTTGGTTATTGTTTCTAAACCATGAAAGGGAGGGAGTATGATAAGGTGTGTCCAACCTCTATCCCAGCATGGTCTGGAACTCAGTTTTTAAGGTTTCTCCAGGGTCCCCTTGGTGCCAGGTATCATGGGACATGTTCGTATTGAGATGCCTTCGTGTGATGACAACAGGTCAGCAGCAGTGAGTGATACAAGTATTCCAGGAATTCATTGCTGCACCAGGGCACCTAGCAATACCGTAACCATGCAAGGAGGTGACTGCAAACCACTTAAATATTTCCCCTCGACTCAAACTAAATGAACCTCTAAATCAACTTCCCCTTTGCCAGGTCCCCAAATGCCTATAGCCACTCCAATGCCACCTGAAGAGAGGGAGCATGCAGGAGGGAAGATTACAGTGAAAACAGAGAGCAGCCTTACGTTTTAACTGATTGTGGTTAAAATGTTTTACTTTTGCAACATTTACAAAAACACATACCCACAGGTGACTAGATCACTAGGATCCCTCCCGAGGCTTAGAAAGGACCCCTGCAAGTGAAGGTCTCTGAAATGTAAGTTGCCTTAGCTTCACCAGGAATCCGCCTCTGTCAGTGAGGGACTCTGAGGGGTGACGTATAAGCTGAAAGTACTTGGATGACACTCAATAAATTATTATCAATTGGGGACTCCTGGTGAATCTACTGCAATTCTTTGAAGGCAGAGATCACTGGCTCCACCTCTGAGACTCAGAGAAACTTATAAAAGGACAGGAATATAGCACTTCCCCAGGAAGGCCTCTTTTAGATTAGAAGTTGCCTGCGTTAGAGACCATCCCAAAATTACTTCCCTGCGGTCTTTGGCCACCCATGCACACACACAATGAATGGTAATGATTTGTCTGTGAAGCGTTGGTTGGAATTAATAAAGATTTGAAATCAGTTGCATTGTTTGGCTGTGATTTGCATCCTCTCCTCCTTTGCTGGCTCTAGGTCCCTGGAGGAAGGAATCCCTTGTGCCTGCCAGTTGTTCTGGATTAGAGCAGGAGACTCCCAGTATTGTAATTATTTATCTGCCTGAATGCTTTGCAAAGGTACACATGCCAGGCAGGGGCCCTGCTTATTCATGTTTGCATCCCCAGTGCCTAGCACTCAGCCCAGCACACAGACGGCACCC